>ML102372.1:0-54657 GCA_003697995.1 Taxidea taxus jeffersonii | reverse complement strand
GTAGTGATCCAAAGGGGCACGTGTACCCGAATGTTTATAGCAGCAATGTCCACAATAGCCAAGTTATGGAAAGAACCTAGATGTCCATCAACAGATGAATGGATAAAGAAGAGGTGGTATATATATACAATGGAATACTATGCAGCCATCAAAAGAAATGAAATCTTACCATTTGTGACGACATGGATGGAACTAGAGCGTATTATGCTTAGCGAAATAAGTCAACTGGAGAAAGACAACTATCACATGATCTCCCTGATATGAGGAAGTGGAGATGCAATGGGGGTGGGAGTTAAGGTGGTAGGAAAAGAAAAAATGAAACAAGATGGGATCGGGAGGGAGACAAACCAAAAGAGACTCTTAATGTCATAAAACAAACTGAGGGGGGTGGGGGGGAGAGGGGTTGGGAGAGGGTGGTGGGGTTACATTATATGTTTAAATTTAAAAAAGCTTAAAAAAAAAACCACTAGAACGGGCACCTGGGTGGCTCACTTCATTATGCGTCTGCCTTCGGCTCAGGTCATGATCTCTGGGTCCTGGGATCGAGCCCCACATCTTCTCTCTCTCCCCTGCTGCTCTCCCTGCTCGTGCACTCTCTCCATCTGTCAAATGAATGAATAAAATCTTTAAAAATAAAAAAATGCTAGAGCAAAAACAATAACAAACCACCAGAGCTTATCGAAAGGACTCAGGAACAAACTTGAAGAAGCTTCCACTGGCCCAAGACAACAAATGCAATGGATTAAAACCCATCAAATATATTTAAGTCCATAGGTTTGTGATTATATATATGTTATACAATATATATAATAATTATATATATATATATACATATATATATTTAATATTGGAAACCATCAGAGGATGATAGGAAAATAACTGGTCTTAAAAACCGGTCAATAGGGGGAAATACCCCAGCATTTATCCTGCCATTCCTATATGACTACTTAACACCACTTGATAACCAAATAATAAATGAGGGTATCTCTCTACAAAAGTTTTCCAATTAATAAATGAAAAAGAAACAATGGAATTAGAATATCACCATTTTGCAACTTTTAATGAACTTAGGCATAAAAAGAAAGACCAGCAGGCATCATGCATCTCCCGTAGGCATGCCTAAAACTTCAGTCTAAGGCTAAAGAAACTGCCCCTGAGTTTTGATCCCATCTCTGATCTAGTTTACCAGGAATATGGTAAGTTTACCGAGGAATATGCTTAACTATACCATGAGCATGCCATCAGCAAAGCCCAGACTGTGCAAAACTCTGCAAGCCAAAAGATTAGAATTCTTCAACAGATAAATCGTAAAGGACAAAAAGAGAATGAGAATGAAGGAGGAACTTACAGATTGAAGGAAACTTGCAAGATATATCACATTCTGGGGGGATGCCTGGGTGGCTAAGTTGGTTAAGCGACTGCTTTCAGCTCAGGTCATGATTCCAGGGTCCTGGGATCGAGTCCCACATCAGGCTCCTGGCTCAGTGGGGAGCCTGCTTCTCCTTCTCTCCCTCCCTCTGCTGCCCCCCCCCCCCAGCCTGTGCTCTCTCTCACTCTCTCTCTCAAATAAAAATGAAATCTTAAAAATAACAAAAAAAGAAATCACATGTTTTAACCAGGTAAGACTGACACTGTCCAGGGGCGCCTGGGTGGCTCAGTGGGTTAAAGCCTCTGCCTTCAGCTCAGGTCATGATCCCAGGGTCCTGGGATCTAGCCCCACATCAGGCTCTCTGCTCTGCGGGGAGCCTGCTTCCTCCTCTCTCTCTGCCTGCCTCTCTGCCTACTTGTGATCTCTGTCAAATAAATAAATAAAATCTTTAAAAAAAAAAAAAAGACTGACACTGTCCATTGTCCTGGAGCACATATTTGCATAAGAAAATGAAAAAAAGCAAAGAAGTAGCTACTATACAAATCAGGAGAGTGGTTATTTATGGGGAGAGAGGGTGTTGGATTGGGACAGTGCATGTGGAGGGGTTCTTGGCACGGGAGCAGAATTTTATTTCTTGACCTGGGCAGTATTTACCTTATAATAATTCATTAAACCATGCATTCATTACATGTGGCTTTTTGTATCTGTGTTTTCTTTTTCCATAAAAAGCTACAATATGCTTTAGTAATGAGTCAGTTAGGGATTTTCACGAAGGTTCAATGAGGATATTAACCAATAAAGGTTTTTATAAGGCAATATAGCCTTATCCATCTATATTTCAAATTTATACTGGCCCCATGTGCTTCACAGGGTCAGAAGAAAATAAAATAATGAATGTGGCTCTGGATGGATAAATGTGAAGGTCTACAGACATGCCCAGATAAAGATGAACACGGCTAATTGAGCCCCTACTTAATGTCAGGAACAGTACTTCAGGACACATTCTGGACACATCCTCTCACTGAGCCCTTTACACCTCTCTCTGAGATATTTACCATCATTTCCAATGTGGCAACAAAGGCTCAGAGGGGTTCAATGACTTACCCAGAGTCAAACAGCCAACTTGACCAAGACTATAGTCATAGCCAAGTGAAAGAACTTCTCACTTCAGAAATTAGGTCTCCAGACAGAAGGGAACAAGGAAACACCAGCATCTACCCTCTCAGTGTATCAAACAATGAGGAAGGATGAAACCCAATGATTTACTGAACAAAATGGAATGCTCCTGGTGACATATATGAGCAAGAAGCCCAGAGGTCTTGCATGAGAAATTATCCTTTGTAGAAAGTGCAATAGTGTAAAATTCATTAGTATCTTTTCAGCAATATCATAAATATTTTAGAACATCTACGTATTAAATGATTCTGAAATTTTTAAATGCATGATCATATAGATAGGTCCTTGAAGGGACTCAAAGTAAATTCACTCAACAGACAACCGAGTGAACGCCCAGCTGAAGATTCAGTGTACCCTCTCTAGGGGTGAACCTACCAGCCTCATAGCCTCCGAGCACCCGAGCATGCTTCCTGATCTCTCCTGAGAGACCTAGCGTCCTCCAACCACAGGACCACCCCGTCCTACTAGCCTCAGAGCCGCAGGCAGAAGTCTGGCTCTTGGGTTTCTGAAGATGAGCACCAGGCAAAATTCTGGCAGGAAGAGGAGAAGCAGAAAAGAGAATTCACAGACATTGAAAGTAGGTCAGGCAAGTCCCCAAGGGAAATACCATTCATTCCAAAGGCCAATTCAAGAGCAGAAAGAGCACTGAACTCAGAGTCAGGACATCTGGGGTCCTGACTGTCATTTACTGGATTTGTGACCTCAGATCAAGTCATTTAACCTTTCCGAAACTGAGCTTTCCCAGGGTATAAAAGGGTTAATAGCACCTGCCCTGCCTACCTTTCCAGGCTGCTATAGAATCACAGGAGAAAATAATTATAACTGGCATTTATAGAATGCTTGCCTTGCGCCCAGCAATGGGGCGTGGCTTTGTCTACTGTCGTGCCTCTTAATTCTCCCCCACCCTCTGGAGTGGCCCTGTCGGGGTCCCTCTTTTCCAGGGAAGAATCTGAGGCTTGGAGAGCGTCAAGGATCTGGGCTACTTAAAAGCAAGATCATGGACTCTGTGCTCTTGACTGTTAGGCCATACTGCCTCCTGGTGCCCATCCCGAAGAAGGCCCTGTGTCTTTAAAGCCAGGCAACAGAAGACACTCGGGCTTCTCCACAAGCAGAGCAGAAGGGAGGCTTCAGGGACACCTCCAAGCCAAGACTAAGGGGCACAGGGAGCTCTAGCAATATCAGTCCTCCACACCCACACAACAGAACAGCTTTGCAAATAGCACGAGTGGGCACTGCATCTTCTCCATGTCCCACCCCCGCCCCCAGGGACAGCCAGGGATGCACTCTGGAGAGGAGAGAGTTTCCAGGGCTGCACAGGGCAGTCTGCTTTTTGCAGAGACAAGAGGAGCTTCTCAGAGTGCAGACTCAAAGCCTTTGTCACCCTTTGGGTGATGAGACAACAAGCCCCACCAATGGTCCCCACAGCGACTGCGGAGCATGGATACCACAGTAGAGAACGCATGACAAGCAGGGGGAGTAGTAAGACCTGGTCCTAAGTCGGCTCTGACATTAACAAGTTGTGTGACCTTAGGTATCCGCTGTTGAGACCCAACGAGCTCCAAGTTCCCTACTGAACATGTGACTCCCATGGTCTCTTCTCTGCCCCACCTGGGCCATGCAGTCCCGCGACAGAGGAAGGGACCCAGCTCTTACGATGTGTCTGTAATGTGCAATGTACTGTCTTTTTAAAATGATAATGGCAGTAACAGAACTTTCCAAGGGCTTCCTCTGTGCCAGACTCAATGCTAAAGTGTCTTAATGAATGTTGTAAAGACAAGTTATCCAGAACTGGGAAATGAAACAAAATGATTTCTCTTTCCAAGTCATGTTAGGGCACTAACAAGAGTTGCTGCAGTGTCCTTTCTCAGCCAAAGGAGGGGGCAGGGTGGGGCAGAGCCATCAAAGAGGAGAGAGAGGTTCAAGGGAGACCCAGGAACTGCAGGGAGGACCCAGGCTGCCATAGAAAGAGAAGTAGTCAGGGAATGCACAGAGAGCCTTCACAAGAAATTGGAGATCCCAGAGAGCATGGGGGGCGTGCCTTGGGGAGAAGGGCAGTGAGGTGGCTGGAGGGCTGGGGGTGAAATACTCCTGTCCTGGCCAACTCCTACTCACTCTTCCAAACTCAACTCCAACATGGCCTCCCGGGGGGCCTGGGGGCCAAGTCAGTTTTCCCTCTGCACCATGTTCCCAAAGTGCTCTGTCCATCCCCTGTGACCACACTCTTGGAACTTGTAATTACCAGTCTAAAGTGGGACTCACCCTCCAGGAGGGCGGGAGCTATATCTGCCCAGGACTGCTGGGAACCCCACATGAACCGAGCGCCTCACATACATGGTGGCTCAGCGGAGATGCTCTGGGGCTTGGGATGGGGGTGGGGAGCGAAGGAGATGGCTGATCTGAAAATCCACATAAGAAAGCAACAGGAGGAAGAAATTATGTTTGAAGAAGCAAGGGTGTGAGGGTAGGACAGTGGCGTATGAAATAACAGAATACCATCTTGCTGGGGCTTCTGGAAATGTTATTTCATTTTACTATGCCAGGCTTTCTGATGGGGAGGCAGGACCTCCAATGAGGGAATTTCATCACCGTTTAGCTGTCAATGAGAAAATGCCTTTGCCGGCTGCTGGCTGATTCCAAGTTTCACGGTTTATTCTCAACTCATCATCTATTTTAAAAACTACTGACTTGGGCTTCGCCTCCGGCTTCCTAATAGTTCATCTCTCCTTATGCCTCAGGGTTCCCTCTGACGCTCTACTTTACCATTTAATCTCTCAAATAGTCCCAATTCCAAATATTCTCACCTGCTGCCTACATAAACCATCAAAATACCTTAGCAGTTTCATCATTTCTAATTTCATGTTATACCTCCAGATTGGCTTCTCACATCCGAAAGCAGCACAAAAACCCTTAGTCGAGCCCTGTATCCTGATTGGGGATTCAGGGATTTTGGTCATCACTTCCCCCACATTTACCCTTTGTTCTGTCCATATTTAAGTCCAATTTTTTTAAGCTCATAAAATTATCTAATATATGGAGAAGCATCGAACCAAATGTCGGAGGGACAAAGATGAATTAAGTAGTAACAGGAGAGAAACGTCTTCACAAATAGGAAGGAGGGAGTGGAGACTGCTTTCTCTGAGTAACTGGTATTAACTTCCCTTAAAGACAGTGTGAAGGAGAAAGCGTTCGTTGTCCCTTTTCCAGTGGGTGAAATCAAAAATCACAGCACAAGCTAGAATGATAGCTATCGTTTTTCACTCATTAGGTTATAATAATATCTCGTCATTTTTATCACCGCTTCACTGGGAATTCTCTCATTGACTGCCGGTGCGAATGTCATTGTCATTGACACCTGAGAGAAGAATTTCTATCAAAAATTTTAATCAAAATTTTAAACGTGTTTATTTGGCAATTCCACTTCAGGTGTCTCTCATGGAGGAATACTCATGGGTACAAAGAGACCAGTATAAGAATGTTACTCTCCTCCTCAGAGATACACACAAAAGTTACAAAAGTTACTAAATCCATTAACTACCACCTCTGCCAGATAGGTGAAATTAAATAAAAATAGTTGTTGGAGAGTATTAAAATCTGGGACCATTCATATTTAAAAATAAAACAAAAATTTAAAAAAATTTTTAATAAAAAAATAAAATAAAAAGCATGCACGCGTGTACCTGTGGCAAGCAGTTTGTTTTCTCCCAAAAGTCATTCCCTACTCCCCTGTCCTCCTGCATACAGATGCCTAGCGCTTTTTTCCCCCCCAAGCAACAGGCAGATAGCTGTGCTCAGGGACAGCAGGGCCCACTGCCAGCCCATGGGATGAAGCATGATCAGTTTTATGGAAAATCATCGTTTTTTATAGTAATTGGTCTAGAGCCTATGACCCTATTCTGCCAAGGAAACATGAGGGAAAGTCGCAGGGAGACTTCTGGGAGAGACTTTCTCCTTTGATCAAAAGGAAGAGAGGTGTCTGAGTGGTTCAGTCAGTTAAGCATCTGACTTTGGCTCAAGTCATGGTCGCGGGGTCCTGGGATTGAGCCCCATGTCAGGCTCCCTGCTCAGCAGGAAGCCTGTTTCTCCCTTGACTGTTCCCTCCTGCTTGTGCTGTCAAATAAATAAACAAAAAAAAATTTTTTTAAGAGACCATATAAACAAAGAAATAAATACAACAAAGGGTGTAGGTACTGTGACAGAAGTCCATCTCCATCTTGCTAGATGCACAGTGTTTGAAAGGCAGAGAAAGAAAAGGCAAGGAGGAAGCATCAGCAAGAACAAAGATATGGGGGAGAAAAATAGCTGGACTTATTCAGGAGAATTTCAAGTAGCTCAAGACTTCTGGAGCACAAGGTAAGTGAGGATGCTGGAGAGATGGGAAGAGGCCAAGATAATGGGCCTCTCTACCAAGCGGAGGAGCTTGAGTATCTTCTTACAGGACTGTGGTTGTGATGATTATAATGGTGGCGCCTCACACTCACTGACAGTTTGCTCTGGGCCAGGGGCTGTTCTGAGCCTGATAACTAGTCCTAGAAGGCAAGTCTATTATTTTGCCTTTTCCACAGATGGGGAAACTATAAAGGGTTTGGGAGAAATGGGCTGTTTAGGATTTTAAGCAAGAGGAGAGTATTAAGATTTGTATTTTTGAAACGCAACTCTATACATGCTCAAATATTTACAGATGAAGTGATACGTCTTGGCTGGGCTTCAAAATAACCAGAGAGCTTGTGGGTGGGACATGAAGATTTCCAGGAGCTGATTATTGCCAAATCGGAGTGATCCTTCCAAAGAGATTTATATTAGTATATCTCCTTTTATATACATTTGAAGTTTTTCCTAATAAATGTTTTTTTGGTGCGCCTGGGTGGCTCAGTGGTTTAAAGCCTCTGCCTTCAGCTCGGTCATGAACTCGGGTCCTGGGATTGATGGGATCGAACCCCGCATCGGGCTCTCTGCTCAGCAGGGAACCTGCTTCCTTCCTCCCCTTTCTCTGCCTGCTTCTCTGCCTACTTGTGATCTCTGTCAAATAAAATCTTTTAAAAAAAAAAAAGTTTTTGTGTTTTTTTTTTAATCGCTGGTGGGGCGCCTGGGTGACTCATTTGGAGAAGTGGTTGCCTTCGGCTCAGGTCACAATCCCAGGGTCCTGGGATCAAGTCCCACATTGGCTGGGCAGGGAGCCTGCTTCTACCTCTTCCTGCTGCTCTCCCTGCTCGTGCTCTCTTATTCTCATGTGCTGACAAATACATAAAATCTTAAAAAAAAAAAAAAAAATCACTGACTACAATATGAACATCCAATTGAAAACCCTGAAGCAGGAAGTAACGACACCCAGCCAAGGGATTAACAGATGAAAGCTGATCAGAGGTGGGGAAGCAGCAGGACAGGGAAAAAAGAGGACTTTTGAGATAATTAAATTGCAACTTAAACTAGGGTTTGTGGTGGAAAACAGAGAAAAATCTCAGCTTTAAAGTCCATCTCATGTACCCAGCTTAAAAGTCACTGGGTTAATGGAAGAGCTGTTCACATTAAAGGGAATACAAAGACAAGCTTGGGGAAGTGGAAGGAAGGGTGTGGAAAGGTGTCCGGCTGTGTGTCAAGTTTGCTGTAGCAATAGGTTGGGTCTCCAAACTAATGGACCTTTCGTGGAAGACCCTTGAGTATATACCCTCCCAAAGAAACATATTTGTTTACAGATTATCCACATGATCTGCAGTATAAACACATTTTGCACAGCACGGGAGCTCTACTTCCTTCCCACAATCATGCACTGTATGAGTATGCACGCCCTGCTATGTCTATCAGTGATCAATGTAAGGATGATGGCTTTAGGGACTGAGATGTCCAACTTCTCTGAACCTCAATTTACTTCCCTATAAAAATATCAGAGTGCCTCAGTAGCTTAAGCATCGGACTCTTGGTTTCAGCTCAGGTCATGATCTCAGGGTCGTGAGATGGAGCCCTGTGTCAGGCTCCGCACTCAGCGGGGAGTCTGCTTGAGATACTCTTTCTCCCTCTGCTTCTGCCCCACCCCCTGCTCAAGCACTAAAATAAATAACTAAAATCTTAAGAAAAAAAGTTATGAATATTAAAAAAAAGTTATCACTTTCCTTAACAGAGGAACAATGCAAATTTCATGAGATTACATGTACATACTGACATCAGCAAAAGTACCGCGCCAGGGGCTCCAAAATGCTGTTCCCATCCCGCGTTCTACCTTCTCCCCACACCTCTTGTCCCAGTCCCCACTTCCTCTTAACAGAATAGACAATGCTTGTATCTCATGTGATTTGTCTTTCCGATGAATTTGGAGATGCATGTACATGGGAGGCCAAGTAGCCTGTCAGGAGCTGATTACAAGTGTGGCAAGCACTTCCCTTCGTGAGCATTTGCTTGCTCCCATCCCGCCTGCTGGCTGAAGTGCAGAGATGCTGGCTACAAGCCCTCCGGTGGGCCACACATTCTATGCAGACTCGAAAAGGGCCCCATTATCCTTACCAGAGACACACACGTGCACACTTAACATCTGCTAAGACTTCTCACCTTGATTTGTTCAAACAACAGCAATGATTTCAATAGACTAATAATTCTTCCATTCACTGACCATTAGTGGGGCTACGGGAGAGGGGAGTAGGATACACCAAAGATCTCAACTCATCATCACTCCAGATAAACTGAGCACATCCTGTGAGGCTCTGGATGGCAACATATCACGACACAGCTCAAAACGTCTGCCCCCAAACACACAGAAGCCACATCCATGCTATTGTAGCAAATGCCGACAGAGAACTGTGTAAATGAGATCATGATGGTGGCTCTCATCTCCTCGAGGACTTAGCCTGGCACTAGCAACAAGAAACAATGAGAGCCTGACTCTAATTCCCAACTCCCATCGAGAGTATATAAACATTAAAAGACAAGATGCAGGTTAGGTAGCATATCTGTCTGGAGAACAAAGAGCACATTTATCTATCTTAGAGATTAGAACTGGGGATTCTTTGCTCTGCCCCCAGGAGAGTGTAAAAATGATCTAGAGGCATTAAAAAGTAGTTAAGATTTCAACTCCGACTTCCATCATTTTCTCTAGAATGATAAATTCCTGTAAATCCTTACACTCTTAGGAACTGAAAATCGTATGCAGAATAAGCACATATAAGGCTTAATATCCACATCTGAAATAGACAACGATGTAGCTGAAGTTAAACACAATGTGATGGTAAACAGCTTATAGAGCCTTGCCTTTGCAGACTCATGGTCCAATGCTGCCCTCTAGCACTTTGCAAGAGGAATAACACTAACAAGTCCACTGGTTTCAGGACTGGAATTTTTAGCACCAATATTTACTATGAATTTGTTGCCAAGAAGAGGGGGCAGGGGAGGGCCTCTAAAATTACACACAATAGCCCACCTTAATAGAAAGTGTCCTTTCAGAAAGATCCTGTCATTCGGTAACACACCATGTAGGGCTGCTCTAGGTCATCGCCAGCAGACCTGGAAAGGCCTTGAAGATGCAGAAGATGCCTTTCCCTGAGCTGTTTGCTTGAATATAGTTAACTAGGATCCATTACTTCTTTGGGCAGAGTCAGAGCCATTCTTTGTCACTGAAAAAACTTCCTCCTCTAACTTGACTTTCCCACGTGTTCACCAAGGAGGTGGGGTGAAGGTTCGTAGTCCTACTTGATACTTTCCACAACTAATACTCCTTAAATACATGGTCTAATGTCAGTTTAAAGCGAGGTTATACTACAGCCAAATTGTGCAACCAACTGTCAACCCCAGAACCTAAATTAAATGGAATATTTAAATTGATGTACTAAATATTTCCAGGAAATCAGTAGGACACATGTGCCAGGTTTTCATGGGACTCCTCTCCAACAAACACCAATGACAACCATTTGAAGTAAAACGCCCAGAAGAGTCTTCTCATTTCCATTATCACCATTTCAAGGAAACCTGGAAGCTCAAAATTAATTCCATGCAATCTTCTCACTGCTCTCACGTGAAGCCAAATGACCTTACTAGCTCAACAGAGGTTGTTAGCTGATACCCTGAAATACCCCGAAACATGGGGAGCTCTCTGCTGGGAAAGGGGGAAATAGTAATTAGGCTAAACTGTGAAACAGGAGAGTATCTGTCTGTATTATTTCTGGCTACAGACAGGTGTTTCCAATCTCATGTTCAGGCTAAAGAGAAATGCATCCAAGACAATGTGTTTGTGTGTAGGTGGGAAGGAAAGAACAACATACATTTATTTTTCAAACAAAAGTTGCTATTTGTTTATAAGACACCTCTGTTGACTTAAATAAGCACAGCTGGCTCCATGCATCATTATACGTATGTTATCACACATTCAGAAAGCTTCCGAGAAGATATATCGAGATGGTTTTGTCTTGTGGCTCAACTGGATCTGAGGAAAGAACAGAAGAAATTATATACTTGATTTACAGCTGCTGGTCACCCACAAACGTACGTGCTGGCTATGTAACTGGGGAGGTAGGACAGCTAGGCTGCTTTCCCCTCTTGGCTAATGTGGTTTTGGCCCAACAATTAACCCTGTATCACTCCCAGAGTCTCCTCAATCTGTAGAGAACGTTTAGGAATCTCAGAAAAGAGATAGCAGGCCAACTGCAAAGCTCAACCTCAGAACTACCACATTTCCAAGTCAAAGATCAAGCCACGGAAAGGGAAGCGTGTCCCACTGTTTTAATTACTGGACAGCAAAACTAATGACCAGCCATTAAACAGCTCTGTGACAAGCTATCATTAACTAGCCACAGGGCAGGCTACTTTTAATCTCTCAAGAAACATACAAAATAAGGGGTTTTGAGCTCATGGAAGCTATAATTATATCTGAAGATGTATCTCTTGTGATTATGTCTATCCTTTGTGGATTAAATGTTCAGTAATAATAATTCTGATGACCATTACTGAACACCGTATTAGCGATCTGACCTCAGAAAAACAGGTCCAAAAAAAAAAAAAAGAAAAGAAAAAGAAAAACAGGTCCAGATTGTTGTGATTTAAAATAAAAATGCCCGGGGCGCCTGGGTGGCTCTGTGGGTTAAAGCCTCTGCCTCCGGCTCAGGTCATGATCTCAGGTCCTGGGATCGAGCCCCACATCGGGCTCTCTGCTCAGCATTGAGTTTGCTTCCTCCTCTCTCTGCCTGCCTCTCTGCCTACTTGTGATCTCTGTCAAATAAATAAATAAAATCTTTGAAAATAAAATAAAATAAAATAAAAATGCCCAAGGAAGGTTCAAGTCCAATTGGGCTCTTCCTGATCTACTTCCACCCTACTCCTCTACCCGAAGATAGAGTAACCCAGTGGCAAAGAAACAAAGACCAGCCAATGTGGTCCATCTGCCAAATGACAGCAATGGGTGTGAACCCTAAAACCTGAAGAATCAATAAAAAAGGATTTTCTTACTTCAAATAATCTCTTCAGAATTCTGAGTAATGGTGCAACCTGAAAAAGTAAAGACAAATTATCTAAATAACTTTGTAATGATTACCCAGAGTACTGTCAATGAAAATGACGTTAGGAAGATTTTGGGGGGGAAAAAACGTAATCATAATCATTCTCACCAGGCAGCTAAGTTAAGACTTCTCAACCTGACATCCTAAAGGATCCTAAAGCTAATTCCTCTGATTTCAGTAAAAGCATTCAGCTTACTGCAAAGCATCAGATGGGCTGTATGAAATACCTGCTCAGCCAGACCCAGCTGACGTGTCAGTCCAAGCCACTTGCTAGAAATAGTCTCACTAGACAGCAATGCTCTCGAGAAAACTCTAATGGCCTCTGGTGCTTAAACTTAGAGGAAAGAAGATTCAATTATAATAAAACCAAAGCTTTGGGAGAGAATTTCTAGGTGCAGTAGGAACCTGCAGTCTTTTTATAAAACCTGGACTGAAAGAATCATTCCAAAAATGACTGGGACTGAGAATGATGGGATATATCAATTTCCCAATGGATCCCATTTTCCTTTCAAAGTAGAACTTGAGACCATATTACTGTTTGCTATATCCTCTCTTCACAATTATCTCCTCAAAACCAATATATAATCCTCCTTTCCTTCACACCAGATTTCAGTATTTTGAAAGCAGGTCTTCTCTGATACAAACATAAACACAGGGTCCTACGCAGCATTCACCACCAACACAAGGGAGCAAGGACAAGGGTTGTGAGTGAAGTCACAGGCTCCCAGCTCGTCAGCTCCCTGGGAAGAGCTGTCTTGTCACCTTGTGCAACTTGTTGCACAGTTGCAACTAGGGTTTGTTTGTTCCTGCTTTACAGCCAAGCATGCTGAGCACAGAAAAGAACCTGGACAAAGAATAACTTTTAGACATCTCTGTAGCTGACATCCTTATTTACAGCCTACATCTGGCAGGGAAGCAGGGAAAGCAGCACCTCTTCCCAAAAACAAACAAAACAAACAAACAAAAAATGACTTAAATCTAGTGGAATAAATAGTGAATTGTCAAATCAGCAAAGGTTAATCTAAACATAAACCACCAACAAAGTGGCAATATTATTCAAGTGGCTACTCTTCCTCAAACTGACATTCTCAAAATACAGCTTACTACTCCCAGATAAAATTTTTTTAAGATTTTATTTATTTATTTGACAGACAGAGATCACAAGTAGGCAGAGAGGCAATCGGGGGATGGGGGGGTGGGAGGGGAGGCAGGCTCCCCACTGAGCAGAGAGCCCAGCACCGGGCTTGATCCTAGGACCCTGGGGTCATGAGCAGAGCCAAAGGCAGAGGCTTAACCCACTGAGCCACCCAGGAGCCCCCCCAAATAAATAATTTTTTTTTAAATTAATAAATAAATCTCCAGGTTAACTTTTCTGGTCACATTTTATGGTAGAAAAATGCATTCCAGGGGCGCCTGAGTGGCTCAGTCAGTTAAACATCTGCCTTGGGCTTGGGCCATGATCCCAGGGTCCTGGAATCGAGTCCCACATCAGGGTCCCTGCTCCCTCTCCCATTCCCCCTGCTTGTGTTCCCTCTCTGTCTCTTTGTCTGTCAAATAAATAAATAAAATCTTTTAATAAATAATTTGTTAGATAATGTTTAAGTCAACTTAAACACGCTACAATTAATAATCTATCACTGTAGCTGATCAATAAGCTATAGAATTAACAAACTACATGTGAGTGCAGGACTGGGAATGTAACAGCAGTATCTCTTCATATTTTCAGGAGAACGTGACAGGTATTTCTGATGTTTAAACATAAATAGTACGCACCTATAAAGCAGGGCCTTGCCCTTTTCGTTCCCCAAGGCAAAATACCCACTTCTGGGAGAAAAATCCATGGTATGAACAAGAGAAACAGTCTTCTTTTTAATGACTGGGAAGTTTGAAAATACTGTACAGGAGGGAAGGTGAACCTGTAGGAAAAATGCAAAGCTTTAAAATCACAACAACTGTGAACTCATCTTTCTTAAATTTTAGGCTTCATCTATATTTCTGCTGGTACAAAAAGTTCATTTTAATTGCAGTACACATGATGTACAATTCTCTCAAAGAACCAAAGTGTCCTGAAATTAAAATTGGCTTTCCCATGTGCTACTGACTGGGAGAGAAAGGAGGGAAGAGAAGAAAGTTATCTCCTTGATCTTTCTAATCTAGCATCTAGCATGGTGTTCTGCGGTGTTTGCTGAGTGAATTAAAAAAAAGAACACACGCAAGTAAAAAGTCAACAGCAGTACCCATTAATGTTCTAACTTAACAACCACAGTGAGCAATACTAATATTTGGTCACAGGACACGATACTTAAATTATGAAGAGTCTGATTTTACATAACTGAGGCCCAGGAAAGGCCTATCCTACTATTTCAAAAACATATGATTTCCTTTCTACACTTTTCCTTTCCAACCTCATTATGTATTCTTTGCCTTTTCCAATCTCCTCTGAAGGCCAAACTCATGAAAACCTGGTTCATCGAGTGCAACTGTGTTCTGATTTAAACAGTGCCAAAAAGCTGACTTCTGGGCCAGGACTAGACAAGAGGAGGCACAGTCTCTTTCTCCAAGAGAGTCTACTTCTGGGGAAAAGGAGCCCGAGCCCAAGCCCAAGGCTGACACAAGCCTCCATCTGATTTGTGGATAAACCAAACCCCGGCACGAAAGCAGTCACCTGCTTTCGTGAACAACTCTAGCTTACAATTACCCTCCACGTCTTCTAAAAAAAAAGCCCCTTCGTGTTCCGGCACGCGAGGACAGCTATGACCCAGCTGTTCACCCTAGTGGTCTGTCACCCGCCACACTTTCAGATGAGGCTTTAAGCCATCAAACCAAGGTGATTTTCACAGACCAGCCCTGGGTAAAACCCAGTGATATACACACCTAGTAAACAGGTTTTGATTAGTTACTAATTAGGCCTTCTTCCTTCCGGAAGAGACCTACTGAGCCTTTCGTCAAGAAAGTACAGTGTACAGTGAATCTCCAAGCCATCTCAATTATTCTCAACTTTCCCAGAAAGCAGGTTCTTCCTGCACGGCATGGCATCAAGGCAGAGACATCAGTACTAATGAGAACTGTCTAGACCCATTAAAGCCACGGAGTTGGCAGTACTTAGACTTGATATTCACTTTTTTTTTTTTAATTTTACTTATTTATTTGACAGACAGATCACAAGTAGGCAGAGAGGCAGGCAGAGAGAGAGAGAGAGGGAAGCAGGCTCCCTGCTGAGCAGAGAGCCCGATGCGGGGCTCGATCCCAGGACCCTGAGATCATGACCTGAGCCGAAGGCAGAGGCTTAACCCACTAAGCCACTCAGGCACCCTTGATCTTCACTTTTCAACTTCTTAGAAACCACTCTCTATAAAGGTTCTTTGAAAAATACATTAAAAAAAGAAGAAGCAGTACTTAATAAAGCAGACTAGTTATTTTAGGAAAGAAGCCACAAAATAAATATTGCAAAATTTATTTACACTTAGTTTGACAATGTGGAAATTATATGAATTTGGTAAGTGGTTGGCTTCTTAATTGTGTTTTGCTTAGGCTAGCGGAAGTTTGCATCCTCCAAGCATGTGGCCAACTTTGAACAGGTGATCCAAGGCCTCATGGGAACAGACAATCAGGAAATCACCATTTCCTACAAGTGCCAACAAGAGGACTGTCCTATGTCCAACTTTTGTTTCCTCCCTATACGTCACCTGGCACTTGTACACTATGCCCCAGATATTTGCTCCTTAACTTTGCTGGCATGACTTTGAAGTCTGGGAAGCTGCTTTTCTGACTCTTCCAAAACAAAACAAACCAGAACCGATCTTTCCACTTGAAAGACTTCTTAAAGATAATTAAACCACGCCCTTTATTTTCTAAATTAAATGAGAAAAAACAGTCTCCTAATTTGGATTCATATAACTTCATACTTGGGTCAACTGCTTATTACTAGGGAGCTCAATGTGGGGCAAAAATTGGGGCAAAAAACACATTTCAATTTTTTAAAGCCCATTTTAACCAGAAGGTCAGTGTTATTTTTGTAGCCAAATAAACAGAAGAGAGTATCAGAAATACCGTGGTAAATACACACACTTAATAAATTATGTGATATAAATGGTGTCTCCTCAGGCAACAAATAACCTACACAACTATACACAGCAGCCCCAGCTTCACGCAACAGGCCAGTGTGCTCCTTCTGATGGAGGAGAAACCCCACCTCATCAACAACTTATTTTTACATTTTGCCTCCTCTAGATTTGACTATCAAGAGCAAAAACATGTTTGTCTCCCCAAAGACCCAGCTGTATCTATTTCTGAAGACCCCAGTGGAGTCTCCTCCTGAATCAGCACTTCTTCCCTCAAACTCCCACCCACCTGCTGAGAGGAAATTCTCTTTATGGCCCTTGTATTAAAAGCTATTATTGGGGCACCTGGGTGGCTCAGTGGGTTAAAGCCTCTGCCTTCAGCCCAGGTCATGATCTCAGGGTCCTGGGATCCAGCCCCGAATTGGGCTCTCTGCTCAGTGGTGAGCCTGTTTCCTCCTCTCTCTCTCTGCCTGCCTCTCTGCCTACTTGTGATCTCTGTCTGTCAAATAAATAAAAGTCTTAAAAAAAAAAAAAAAAAGCTATTATTGAACTGTTAATTTAAAAAAAAAAAAAACCCATGGGCTCCTGGGTGGCTCAGTCGATTAAAAGGCCAACTCCTAATTTCAGGTCAGGTCATGATCTCAGGGTTGTGGGATCGAGTTTCTCTCCACCTCTGCCCGTACCCCCCACCCCTGCCCTGCGCTTGTGCGCACTAAAGTAAATTTTTAAAATGTTTAAAGATTTTATTTATTTATTTGACAGATAGAGATCACAGGTAGGCAGAGAGGCAGGCAGGGGCGGGGGGAAGCAGGCTCTCTGCTGAGCAGAGAGCCTGATGCGGGGCTTGATCCCAGCACCCTGGGATCATGACCTGAGCCGAAGGCAGAGGCTTTAACCCACTGAGCCACCCAGGCACCCTAAAATAAATAAAATCTTTAAAAGAAAGAAAAAAAAAAAAACATAAAAACCCAACTTCTTTACCTCAGAAAGTTCCCTTTCCCTCCAACACCATATCTGTCATTACATTTAAGGGCCCAGTTATCAAAATTCAACAAGTAAAAAGCTCACTCATCCTTATTTAATGGATAAGTTTCACAACTTCCTACTACATCAAAGACTGTAGATGCAGTAACAATTTAACTTCTGTGCCTCTCACTGGTGCAATGGCTCGGATTTACATTCACTGCTTTGTGCTGGGATAACGGAGCTGTTTGGATCATTCTGAGAGACTGCATTTAATGACACTAAGGCTGTTTCACTGAGGCATTCTGAGGCTGCCATGCCTGGCTTCTTTCCATTAGATATTATGGTTGACTACCATTTAAAAAATGGGATTTGGCTGTTACTAATGAATTCCTTGTGTGATTTTACCACAGTAAAAAAACCATAAATGCTGCCGTGATCACTGAAGCAAACGAGCCAGAACTAACTACTAGGCATCTCGCAAAATGTATTATGTCAACAGGAGGTGGATCCCATGGTTTTCTAAAACAATTTACTACCATTAAAATGATAAAAGGTTAATGTGTGCTAGTCCACCATTCCCATTAGAGGAACGGGAATTTTAAAACCGACTTGAATTAGAACCTTCTATTCATCGAAGGACTCATTCAGCACAAAGGCAATAAAACGCAGTACTGTACTTTCTTTTTTTTTTTTTAAGATTTTATTTACTTATTTGTCCGAGAGAGAGGGAGAGAGAGCGAGCGAGCACAGGCAGACAGAGTGGCAGGCAGAGGCAGAGGGAAAAGCAGGCTCCCCGCCGAGCAAGGAGCCCGACGTGGGACTCGATCCCAGGACACTGGGATCATGACCTGAGCTGAAGGCAGCCGCTTAACCAACTGAGCCACCCAGGCGTCCCTGTACTGTACTTTCCACTCTTTCCAACAGAATCCTTCTTCCCTCCAAGAAAGGCTTATGGAGAATGCCAGTAGACAACACGGACAACAGCGAAGCTGCTCGGTGTGCTACAGATAGGACTTGCCTCGTCCTTTGTGCTACCTGCAGTCTGAAGTTCTGCACACCTTCTAGGGAGCACAGGAATTCAGCTGGAAAACCACTGATGTCCCAGGAAGAATGGAGAATCTACAGGCACAGTTCTGCCCTTTACTGGCTGTTGACTCTGAGTGAGTTAATCCTCTGAGGACTGTTACTTGGCACACAATTTTTTTTGAAGACCTCTTTGTAAATCTTTGTGAACTATACATTACCACACGAAGCTAATAAAGTATGCAAAACCTTCTGGCAAGTGAACAAGAGAAAGGTAAGGGTGTCTGTAGGGTGCTTACATTCTGCGGCGTACACCTAATAACACCACAGGCAGTACCAGCACTCAGAGCTTCGGGCCATGGGGGTACCTGGTGTCTACAGCAAAGAACAGTTAAATAACAAAGAAACCGGTTCTGCCTACAGCGTAGGAAACTTCACAGAGATGCAGGGACATGTCAGCTGAGCTCTGAGGTTGGGCAGAAAGGAGTTCAGACAGACCTGAGGCTGCTATCCTCAGGCCTAACTGCAAGGGTGGCCCTTTGATCACGTTTGGCAACTGGGAAACAGTTCTCTGCACTGATGTGACACTTTCCCTAACGGGTAAGGATGGCTCACCAGGCCTGAAGGATTTGTACAATGTGGCTTCTTCTGAACACCTGCCTTTACTTCAGGGAGCCCAGAATTTTGGTGCATGCTAGGCGGAGGGTAGCTCCATGATCAACCGCCAATAAAAACCTTGAGCACAGCCCCTAATGAGGGACCGCCTGACAGAACACACTCCACCCACGTGGTCACAACTTGCTGGAGGAATGAGACATGGCCTGTGTGACTCCACTAGGAGGGATCCCTTGGAAGCCGGTGCCTGGTCTCCTCCAGACTTTGCCCCCTGTACCTTCCCTTGGCTGATTCGGCCGCGCATCCTTTCCCTGGAGTAACTCTCAGCCATGAACCAGACCATACACTGAATTCTGTGAGTCCTAGGAAATCAACAAACCTCCGGGAAGTCCTGAGGACTTCTGGCAGGGAGGCAAACACCCAAGTATCTGCTTACACAACCTGCTTTCAAGCTCAATTTATGTTCAAATCTAAGAACTGCTTCCCCTCCTCCATAACGAGAGCAGGCCTTAAAAAAGGCAGAGATATATTTGGGACGCCGGGGCTCAGTTGGTTAATCAGCTGCCTTCGGCTTGGGTCATGATCCCAGCATCCTGGGATCAAGTCCCACATCGGGCTCCTTGCTCGGCGGGGAGCCTGCTTCTCCCTCTGCCTATGCCTGTTGCCTGTGCTTGCTTGCTCTCTCTCCCTCTCTGTCAAGTAAATAAATAAAATTAAAAAAAAAAAAATCAGGGGCGCCTGGGTGGTTCAGTGGCTTAAAGCCTCTGCCTTCGGCTCAGGTCATGATCCCAGGGTCCTGGGATCGAGCCCCGCGACAGGCTCTCTGCTCGCTGGGGAGCCTGCTTCTTCCTCTCTCTCTGCCTGCCTCTCTGCCTGCTTGTGATCTCTCTCTGTCAAATAAATAAATAAAATCTTAAAAAAAAAAAAAAAAAGGCAGAGATAATGAAAGAAAAGTGTAGAAAAATAAAGTGCTTGCCATAAACAAATTCCTTAAGGCAAATTTGGGGGCTACTGTGCATCATCACTTCTACAACCACACCCCCCCCCAAAGCACCAATACTTCTAATTTCTACATCAAAAGAAGCTACTCTTTTTAAAATAATCCAACATTCTTCATTCCTACTCTCTTTCCATGTTTTCAACTTAGTTCTAAGATTTTGGGGGGAGGAAGGAAGCTACTACATATCCTTCAGTACATTTCACTTTTTTTTTTTTTTTAATTAGGCTCCACGCCCAGTGTGGAGCCTAAGGATTACAAATGATTTTTTTTTTTTAAAGATAAAAATATATTACCAATCTGACTGCTTCTTTCATTTCTTCTGAAGCAATTGCCAAGATTTCTGTAGTAGGATTGAAGCTCAGAGAAGTAACACCTGTAACCAAGTTCATTATAGCTTTTATAGGCTTTGGATTTGTTTCTTGGAGACAAGAATCTTGATTGTATATGTTTACCACTCCACAATTAGAACTGCAAAAAGAAAAGGGAATACAACAAATTTTAAAAAAAGAACAAAATGGCTTTCGCAACCTAAATGAATAGACTGAACCCCACACACTGATACCTGTAGCAATCATAGCGTATTGTGTTACAAAGGGACCAGGGCTGTAGGGTTCATCCCAAGGCAAAAGCCAGACACATTCTACCAGTTCTACCGCAATCTTGCTAAACTCTTAACTCCAATGGCTTTTCAACTGTGAGCTAGAGAATCCCAAAAAAGCAGAGATTCTCCATTATTTATTCCTTCAATAAATATTTACTGAATGTCAACTTCATGCCAGGCACTAGATGCAAAGGTGAACAAGACTGAGACCAAGCCTGCCACTCCCACAGTGTTTATGGCCAACCAAACATTTGAAAATGAGAATGAGAGCTGTCCTTCCCCTATTTGAGCTCCTCTTTTCTCTTTGTATTCTATCATATTTGTGAGAACTGCCAAAACGGTGTCGAGTAGCATCTGTAACAGGTACCTTAGTTCCACTCTCCTGGGAATATCCAGTCAAGAATTTCGGAAGCGATCATGCACTCTGTTTACTGAAATGTTTACAGCAACGAATTACATCCAGTACTCATAAAGAGTAAATCCTGATGACCTACCCATTAACAGAATCACTCACAGAAAGGAACTTTCAGTAAATGTTCAGACAACCTCCTGTTAGGGGCACCATTTATAAGGAACAGGAACCAGGTACTTGTAACTCATAAATACTTAGATCAAACTTCATTAGCAAATGCAACACAAACCTGAAATATGCAAGAGATAAAGCCTCAAAGTCACAAGGATGACACACAGACCTTCCACTAAATGTGCTCTCTCTCCCACTCAAACATCCTCATTTATTCTCAGTATGTACTGCCTGCCTACAATGAGCCAGACACCACTGCATTAACCAGACCAATTCAGTTCACACAAAGGGTTCTACACCTGAATGACAGCCAACCACACAAATGAAACATGAGTGCTTCAGTCTTCCAACTACTTACATAGACATTTTCTCATTTGATTCTCAGAACCCTTTAAGTAGAGCTAACCATAAGCACTCAGGAGACACAACAAATATTCTTGGTTTATTTAATTTTGTTATGGACTGAATATCTGTGCCCAACTAAAATTCCTACGATGAAATTTAAGCCCCACCCCCTTACTAGGAGGTGGGGCCTCTGGGAGGGGATTAGGTCATGATGGTGGAGCCCTTATAAAAGCGACCCCAGAGGCTCTCTCCCTCTTTCCACGTGAGGACACAAGAAGTCGATGGTCTGTAACCTGGGAGAGGGTCTCCATGGAACCCAATTGTGCGCGTACCCTGACCTCAGTCTCCCAGTCTCTAGGAGGAGGAGAAATAAATTTCTCTTGTTTATAAGCTACCTAGTCTATGGGTATTCATTACAGCTACCTGAAAGGACTAAGACAAATTTCCTCTTTTCCTTATTTGTATTTTTGACTTGGATCAAAATATTTACTGATTGTATTTATACCAAATCTCTTTTCTTGCTAAACACTGATTTATGGCTAAATCCATCTTAATTAAGGACAAAAAGTCATAATCCATATGGCTCTCTTCTAAACATCAATTTTTTTTTAAGGATTTTATTTATATATTTGAGAGAGAGTGAGACAGAGAGCACAAGCAAGGTGATGGGCAGAGGGAGAAGCAGGCTTCCCGCTGAGCAGGGAGCCCAACATGAGGCTCAATCCTGGACCCTGGGATCATGACCTGAGCCAAAGGCAGACGTTAACCGACTGAGCCACCCAGATGCCCCTTAGATCGAGTCTTACCATCATGAATGTGAGAGGCTCCTTAAATGCCTGCCCATTCTTATTTGGCTATTGATTAAATTTGTGGAAGAAAAATGGCACAAGTTGATCACTTTGATATATGGAAACTTATTCTATTAGTGGTATTTCTGCTAACAAAATATAATTGATTCTTGAGCACCTGGGTGGCAGTCAAGCATCCAACTCTTGGTTTGGGCTCAGGTCATGATGTCAGGGTTATGAGATCCAGTCCCACATCGGGCTCAGGGTGGAGTCAGCTTGAGTTTCTCTCTCCCCTTCCCTCTCCCTCTGTCCTCCCCACCACCCCCGCTCACTCTCCCTAAAATAAATTTAAAAATCTTTATAAAAAAATGGATATAACTGATTCTAATATGTCATTGAGAGTATTCAGTATTTATTGAATAAGAACTGTATATCCAACACTATATAATACAGGAATACAAAATATCAAAAAGAATTTATCCCAGAAAAAAATATACCTGCATGAAATAGCCAGAAAGACAAGAGAATAGAATACAGCACAGCACACTAAGGTCTATCTGGGACCTATAACATCAAAGAGAGGGAAAATCAGTATGAGGTGAAGCTGGACCAGATGTAACTTCGTGGATAACACAGGACTCGAGACGGGGAAGGCAGACATTAAGTCAAAAAACAAACCAGGGACAGCGCCTGGGTGGCTCAGTTGGTTAAGCGACTGCCTCCAGCTCAGGTCATGATCCCCAGAGTCCTGGGATTGAGCGCCACATTGGGTTAAACCTGCTCTGCTGGGAGCCTGCTTCTCCTTCCCTCTCTGCCTGCCACTCCCCCTGCTTGTGCTCTGTCAAATAAATAAATAACCCTAAAAAACAAACAAACAAACAGGAGGACACCTGGGTGGCTCAGTCAGTTAAGTGGTCTGCCTTGGGCTCAGCTCATGATCCCAGGACATAACCCTGAACTCTTACCTAAAGAAGCAGACATGACTGCTACCCTTCCACCCACAACCACAGCTGACAGGGCTAGAAGCAAGTTCCTGAGTCACAGGCAGTCAATCTATTAGCAGATCAGCAACCACAGAGTGTCCCGGTATACAAAGATCTTCACAAAGAGGAACAAAGGCACTTAAGCCAGATCAGGGTTTGTCTTATGCATTAGAACTAGGAACCAGGGTGGTGGTGGGTATGAAAGCTAAAAAGGCATATAGGAAGAGCACACAGGGGCCACAAAGAAATTAATATTATGAGCAAGAAGAAACTATAAAGTAGAATAGTAGTCATCAACGAGGGACAATTCTGCCCCCGGGAGGACATTTTACTTGTCACAGCTAGGGGGTCACCATAGCCATAGGCAGCCTACAGAACTTAAAGCAAACAGGCTGAACACAGAACTCAAATCCTCTCCTCTGTTGAATACTCTGAGACCGAACTCTACTGACTTTCTTCTTATCCTCACTCACCTCCTTCTCCGTGGACCCTTGTCCCCAAGGTTCTATTTCCCATCTACCTCTACCTCTAGCATCTCATTCATATCTCATTTACTCCTATGGACCACCTAGCTCCAATCACATCTAAATTAGCACCTCTAGGGGCGCTGGGTGGCTCAATCCTTAAGCATCTGCCTTCGGCTCAGGTCATGATCCCAGGGTCCTGGGATCAAGCCCCGCATCGGACTCTCTGCTCGGCAGGAAGCCTGATTCTCCCTCTCCCACTCCCCTTTGCTTGTGTTCCCTCTCTGTGTCTCTCCCTGTCAAATAAATAAATAAAAATCTTTTTTATAAATAAATAGATAGATATATGCCTTTACTCTAAGACACACTGCACTTCTAACTGCTTGTGGACATGAATGCACGTCTTCCCACACTCTTCCTCCTCCTCTTCTCCCCACATATTAGGACAAGCCCACTCTTCCAGTTGCTCAAGCCTAGAGCCTGAGAATGTCACTGCTTCTCTCCCATCCCAATTCTCTAAGCAGCTTTGATCCACATCACAAACATCATTGCCTCTCTCGTATTCCCATTCCCACTGTCCTTAGTGATGGCCCCACTGCAATGACCTCAAGGCTCCTTGCACCTGTTGCCCCCCAAAAGCTGTCATGGGAATTATCTACTTCAAACCCTAAAATCTAGATATGATCATGACTCTCCTCTACTTAAAAACCTTTGATGTATTCTCTTTCCACTCAATGTAATGTCCACACTCTTCGACACAGTGAGAAGACCTCTACAAGTTGTCCCCCTCCTGCTTCCCTTTGTCACCTAAGCCCTCAGGAGTCATCCCATCTGCACTCCACTCAGAAACCAAATCTGAATCCTCTCCCCTCCATACCTTTCCTCTCCACTATCTGCAACACCTTTCTCTGAATCCTATCTGGCCCTCCAAAGCTTAGCTCGAGTGCCAATGCCTACAAAAATACTTTTCCAGGTGGCCTCTACAACAGCCTTCACCCAATCCTTACACTTATGTAAGAGACACTGTATCTCAACCACAGACCTCCTGATGACTTGTCTGGAAAGAGCCACATGGATCCATCTGTCCTCACCATGGGACCGTGAACTATGAGAATGCAGTGGCACGCTGTCATTCTTCTATCTCACAATCCCTAGCTAAATGATCACTGTTTTTATAAATGAGAAAACCAAGGCAGAAACACAGCACTGAATAAAATAGGTTTTTCTGACACCGTAAACCATTTATGTCCTGAAGATTCTCTAGATCAACTAAAATGAAAATCATTTTATATGTTCAAGGAGAGAGTTAAAACTAAAGTACTATTAACTCCAGGCCCTAAATACTAATGAATTTCATATTTTTCCGTAGCCTGAATTATCCAGTATTTTCTGAATATAAAAATCAAAATCTTGGAGCGCCTGGGTGGCTCAGTGGGTTAAACCCTCTGCCTTCAGCTCAGGTAACAATCCCAGGGTCCTGGGATCAAGCCCCGCATCCGGCTCTCTGCTCAGTGGGGAGCCAGCTTCCCTCTCTCTCTCTCTCTGCCTGCCTCTCTGCCTACTTGTGATCTCTGTCAAATAAATAAATTTTTTAAAAATCTTTAAAAAAAAATCAAAATCTTTGGGGGATAGAGTGTGGAAAGAACATAGAACTGGGAACTAGACAATCTGAGTTCCAGACCCAGCTCTGCCAACAATCAGGTTTAATGAGTAACAACCAATAAACAAAACTTAAATTACCCAACTCTTAGATCTCAGCTTCCCTATCAATAAACTGACTGGACTGAACTAGCTCGATTCAACACACCTTCCTGCGATGACAGAAATGCTCTGCACCTGCACTGTCCACATGGTAGCCACCAGACACATGTGTGCCTACCGAACACTTCAAATGGGGCACGTGTCACTAAGGAACACATTTTTATTTTGATTAATTTAAATTTAGCCACATTTAGTGGCTACTGTGATGGACACGCAGGATTAGATCAAGATGTCATCCAGATACATACAAGGGAGGGCACAGAAACAGGACAATAAAGATATTGAAAATATCCTACAGCACAAAGATGAAAGAGACACTGGGTTATGAGCTTTAAGTTCCAGAAGACTAGCTCCGATATTTTCCAGACCCAGAGAAGTGATTGAAATCACAAAAATCCTGAAGCAAAGTCTTAAGCTAAGGGCTTAAAACCCAGATGTAAGTAGGAGAAACAGCAATCCAAGGTACATTTAGAGATTTAAAGAGATAAAAGATAAAGCTATGGAAAAGCTGAAACACAGAATGCTTTAAGTAGATCTTCCAAAGGGATTATATACACGACACAAAAGGATTCATACTCAAGACACACTGGACTATAAATTCTCTTCGCTTCTTGTAAGATTTTTTAATTTACAAAACTCCTAGTACACTGTACCTTTCATATTTAAAAACACAAACGCAGGGAGATGTACCTTCAAAACAGACGGTAAAGGGGTTAAGAGCTCCAGTTTGCCGCCGGACTATTTGGGCTGCAACGGCTGGCTCTCCCTTCCTCTCTGTGCGACCTTAACCAAGTTACCTAATCACAGTGCCTCCACTCCCATACCTGTGAGGCGGAGAGAATAGTACCTATATTGTGAAGCAGGAAATGAGAGTTACTTTGTATGTGAAAAATATATATACACACCCACACACATATATAATCAATACACACACACATATGCACACATATAGTTACATAAGAAAAACAACAGTCCTTAGCACATGGTAAACACTGGGAAAAAATCTGCTGCTAAATCTCTCTATTATAATTATGATTCAAAGTCTGAAACTACTTAGATGGGAACCACAATAAAAAGGCAATTTTATTTTTTTCATTTTTTTTAAGGAATTTAATTTATTTGAGAGCAAAAGAGAGCGTGTGCACAAAGGGGGGGAGGGGCAGGGAAAGAGGGAGAAGCAGACTCTCCATGGAGCAGGCAGCCTGATGAGGGGACTGATCCCCAGACCCTGGAATCATGACCTTAACTGACTTGAGCCACCCAAGTGCCCCCAAAAAGACGATTTCAATTTGTGTATTTATAAGAAGCTGATGAAGACTACAGTCAACAAATCTCTCATCACTGATAGAACTTTGATTTGAAAATACAAAGATAGGTATTTCTACGGCATTGACCCAAAATTCTCAAAATGCAAAGGCCCCAAAGTGGTTTGTAGCTTGCACCCCTAGTAAAGGCAGGAGACTAATCTCATGATCTGGGCCATGGCTGCAGTGGGAGACACTCCCAATTCCCCCACTATAAGCAGAGAGAGTAGAACAATAAAACAAAACAAAGGAGATTCTCCACGTTATCTTACATGGTCATCTGAATTTGGTGAGCTGCTGTCTGAGGTCCTGAGGGCCCCTGCCCACAAAGCACCGTCACACACAACAAAGAACATGCCATGTCTCAATTCTTTTCTACTCTTCAATACACAGTGCTTTGTACCTAGTGGACAGTCATGTGTCTCTTTCTTGTTGAACTGACTGACTTCCAGAACAGCTAGGAAGTCACAAAACAAGACACTTTAGTGCACTGACACAAGATGCAGCAAAGGTACATTCTAACTACAGACTGCACCCTGCAAAGTGAGAGGCCCGCCCCTGAAACCATGAGACCGCAGGCTTCCAGATCACTCCGTCAGTGATTCCAGTGGTCTCTTCCAGGACACTCCTGACCTCAGTGCCTGTCTACAGAATGAAGGGAGGGTAGTCCAGAGATTTTCCAAGTACGTTCTAACTCTGATGTTGCAGGAATTAATATGAAAGCTTTCTAAAAGTATACAGCAATCCTTACATTAACAAATGCCATAAAAACAGTAACGTAGGGCACCTGGGTGGCTCAACTAGTTAAGCATCTGGCTTCAGCTCAGGTCATGGTCCCAGGGTCCTGGGATCGAGTCCTGAATCAGGCTCCCTGCTCAGCAGGAAGTTTGCTTCTCCCTCTGCCCCTCCCCCTGCTCATGAGCTTGCTTGCTCTCTCAAATAAATAAATATCTTTTTAAAAAAACCAGTAATGTAAATAAATAGAGCTCTCTATTTACAACATAGTTTCCCTACTGCCCTATCAGAGCAAAACTGTAAACAAAGCATCTACCTTATGTCAGGACACTGAATCAAAAGAATTAACAGATACAAAACAGATGAGTTTTTAGATTAAAGGTGTCAACTCCTAAAAGCAGAGGCCAAGAGAGAGGGGTTTCACAGCAGTACTTGGAGGAGAGCAGAGAGGGCAGCAGGGTAGAGATGGAAGAATGGGGAAGAAAGGGAGAGATCGGAAATCAGCCAGTGGGGTTCAGCTTCTCCTGCCTCTAGCTTCTGCACTACCAGTAACTCTTCCCCACCTCCATAATCACCCCAGAAATTTCTCTAACAAGGTTAAGGCCTTTCTCTACAGGTATAACAATAAAAAACTAATAATATGACCAAGCACATCAGAATCAGAATTCCATTACACTGAGCACAATTAAAATCAAATGAGTTTAAACTAGTATCAGATTCTTTCCTTTTTGGGTCCTTCAAAGGGCCCAATGACTAAAATAATAAGTGATTCAAAAAAGAGAGGCAAAGGATTAGAAAAAGACTAACTTCACAAATTTAAGCAAAGTTCATTTGGGGGCAATTTTGCTTAAAATTAATTTCAAACCAGTCTTCATCTTAAAAGAGTTTTAGTCCCAGGGAACAACAACAAAAAAAGAAAAAAATAAAGGAGCTTTAGTGCCAGAAGTTCTGCCAACCACGGGCTGCGCCATTGTGTACACACTCTGGGCAAACGCTGGGATCCCCCCGAGACATCCCTCCCTACAGGTCTGTAGCAGGTATGTTGACTAGGGAGAACACAGGACAGGAAGGGGCCTTTGTCAAGGCCTTGGTTTCGACGTGGTCTCTAAGCTCCACAGCCTGGTCCTACTTTCCCTTCCCCTGTGCCCCAAAGGTAGGAGGTGACCAATTTTCAAATGGTGGTGGGGATGTTTATGAGGATTTGCCCCAATTTTAACCTTGAAGGAGGGAGTGAAGAAAGAGTGGGGACTATGCTGTGCTTCCAGAAGGCATCTCTCAATCGGGAAGATTTGACTGAAGTGTCTAGCCTAAGAAAATCATAAAAATCCACTGTCAGAAGCTCTAAAGTTACAGGGACTGATGAGTGATTTGGTCGGTAAGATAATTCAGAAATCCAGGTAAGTCTCAGAGCCATCTTTCCCCCAGTGTAATAACCATTTCCTTCCAGTGATAACACAGTAACATGTTCTAGATAATATTTTCAAAGTTTCCACAACACTAACGAACAGTATTTCTAAGGAACCTATGTTTGATTTATACCACTAGCCAAACAAAGAAAAACTACTTAAATAACTTTAAAACTTACACCTAAGGTTTAACTTATTCTGTTTCCTTGTCAATGGCAAGAAGCCAAAACAGCAATAAGACTTGATGTGATCAAATGAATATGTCAAATATAAGAAAAAGATACGATATACGGCAGTCCTGTATTTCCTTTTCAAAAGAGCTCATAAGGGGCGTCTGGGTGGCTCAGTGGGTTAAAGCCTCTGCCTTCGACTCAGGTCATGATCCCAGGGTCCTGAGATCAAGCCTCACATCGGGCTCTGCTCCGCAGGGAGCCTGCTTTCTCCTCTCTCTCTGCCTACTTGTGATCTCTGTCAAATAGATAAATAAAATCTTTAAAAAAAAAAAAAAGAGCTCATAAGCCACCATTAACATTATTAAACATTGCATTAAGATGATAAAATGCGGGGCGCCTGGGTGGCTCAGTGGGTTAAGGCCTCTGCCTTTGACTCAGGTCATGGTCCCGGGGTCCTGGGATCGAGCCCCGCATCAGGCTATCTGCTCTGCGGGGAGCCTGCTTCCTCCTCTGCCTGCTTCTCTGCCTACTTGTGATCTCTGTCTCTCTGTCAAATAAATAAATAAAACCTTAAAAAAAAAAAATGATAAAATGCAAAACACCCAGGTGTACTAACTGAAGAGTTTATAGACAGAACTACTCAAGCACCATCTAGTATATTTAATTCTTTTTTAATTTTACTTATGTATGTCTTTTAGAGAGAGGGTACAATCGAGGAGAAGAGCACAGGGAGAGGAAGAATGTTAAGCAGACACCAAGCCTTGCACGGAGCCTAATGTGCGGCTCGATCTTATGACCCTGAGATCATGACTCAAGCCAAAATCAAGAGTCGGATACTTAACTAAGGCACCCAGATGCCCCAATATATCTGATTCTTTAGCATTTTCTCACTAGCACATGATTAAGGTCACAGAAACCTCTTTACTTACCCGCAAGCCACATACTGTCCATTCCTAGATGTGGCAATGCTTAATCCATATAAACTGCCTTCATCAACAAATCTGTTAAGGCACTTTCTAGAGTTCACATCCCAAACATAAACTTCCCCATCGCCTGCATGAAAAAGCCAAGAAAGGGTTTGGTTAATTTTGTTTTAAACTTGAAAGCCAAGTGAACTTACCATTCTTAGCCCCTCTTTAATACTAGAAGGGACTACAAACAAAAACTCACCATAAATGTCCTAGGTCTAGAAAACTGGCCTAAAAATATTTCTGGTAAACATTCCCACATATAGAAAACTGCACCCTAATCAGTAGTTAATAAACAGTATCTTTTAGTTAAGAGTGAAAATCACAAACTCTTGGCTTGAGTTGAACTTCCAGAAAAAACTTTTACCTTTCACTCAGATGAATTATGGGGGGAAAATTTGAAAAAAAAAACAAAAAAACAAAATACCCACCATAGCAAGTTCCAACCTCTGTCAACAGGCACTAGAGCACCTCCATGTGAGGCCAGGATACTGACACCAAACTGATGATGATGGTCATGACGGAGGAAGGGAGAATGAAGGGATCCAGACCATGAGGGAATTATAATTTAAGATACATACAACTTACCTACTATTAAGTAATTTAAACAATAATAAATGCCAACTGTGAGGGGCCCCTGGGTGGCATAGTCCATTGAGTCTCCAACTCTTGATTTCAGCTCAGGTCATGATCTCAGGGTTGTGGGTTGGAGCCCTGCTCTGGGCTCTGGGCTCTGTGCTCAGTGGGGAGTCTGCTTGGGATTTTCTCTCTACCTCTCCCTCTGCCTCTGCCCTCCCCCCACCCCCCACTTAGGTGCACACACTCTCTCTCTAAACTAAATATATAAATCTTTAAAAAAGTAATAAATGTCAGCTGTGACCAATAAGAACAAAGAGTTTAGAGAAGGGAAAATGTGTGTAAGACTGAGGAGTATGTTAAATCTGAAGGAAACATGAACACTTTCAGGACAGTAAAGACCATCGGGGAGCCTGGCTGGCTCAGTCAGAAAAGCATGCAACTCTTAATCTCGGGGGTCATGAGTTCAAGCCCCACACTGGGTAAAGAGATTACTAAAAAAAAATAAACTTACAAAAAAAAAAAAAAAAAAAAAAAGAGATGACTATTGCCAAAATCCGCCCTCATTGTTTTTTCTCTCCCCATGATACTGATGATCACCCTCTTCCTCACACACCCATTTAAAGATTTCTTAATGACCCTACACTCACCACAAAGGTGTTCCTCACACACCCATTTCATCTCTGCCTTTTCTGTGGATATTGCACTCTGGTTCACTTTTCTAAGATTTTATGTATTTATTTATTGGGGTGGGGGGTGTCAAAAGGAGAGGAACAAGCAGATTCCATGCTGAGTGTGAGCCTGATGCAGGACTTGACCCCAGGACCCTAAGATCATGACCTGAGCTGAAACCAACAGTCGGGCACCCAATGAACTGAGCCACCCAGGCACCCCTAAAGTTCGCTTTTCTCTATTTTTATCCTCCTAATGAGAATTCAATTAAGCTCGCTATTTCAACTATTTCCTTGACAACTATTTCCCAGGCTGACATGAGGGTGTAGATTAAGCTGTAGTAAAATATATTTGAAAAAACTGAACAGGGTCAAATTTGAAAATCTTTGCATTGTCTGTACAGTAATGTTACAATAAAGGAGGTCATTTTAGTTTTAACATCAGCCCAGCTAGCAACAAACTAAAATGGGAAGAAAAGGGATGAACAGCAGGAAGGTCATCCAGATGTTACCAAAGCCAGACTTTGGGTTACTCTTCCCTATGCTTTTAGGACCTTTGTTATGGAAAATAAGACCTCCACAGTAAAGACCAAATCTGTAAATATTTTACATTTGCATCAGTTCATATACCAAATTTTAGTATCTCTGACCCTCCGTCTCTTCTTCCCCCCTCTCTCCCTCCCAGGATCCGAGGGCCATTTCATTAGGAACACAGGACTCTGACTCTGAACCAGTTAAGTGTCCAACTCTTGGTTTCGGCTCAGGTCATGATCTCAGGGTCCTGGGATCAAGCCCTATGGAAGTTCCTCTCTCTCTCTGTCTCACCCCCTCTGCCCCTCCCCCCACTCATGTACTCTCTAAAATAAATAAATAAATCTTTTAAAAAAACCACACACACAACTTTTTAATCCAGTTATAAAATAAGTCACAGAGACAATATACAACATGGTGACCACAGTTACTAATACAGTAGTGCACATCTGAAAGTTGCAAAGAGAGTAATCTTAAAAGTTCTCATCACAAGAAAAAAAAATCCTAACTATGTGTAGTGACAGATGATAACTAGACTTATCGTGGTGGTCATTTTTAATATACACCAATACTGAATCATCATGTTGTACACCTAATATGTTGTATGTCAGTTATACCTAAAAAAAAAAAAAAAAGAAAAGAAAAAAAACTAACACTATATATTTTCAAGTGCTGCTAGCTGAGGTATAGCAAAAATTCTGCCAAAGAGCCCCACAGAGACTGGACAATAGTAGTCACAGGCAGAACCACTTTGATGCCTCCCACTATCAAGCATCGTGAGCTACACTGAGATTATGATGGCCCCAAAATCCGATAGGAAATAGATTAACAGCCCAAGAAGGCACAGGACAATCAGAAAGGCAAGAGAACAGAAAAGTGCCAGATGAGAGACTGTCAGGGGTGAAAGCTGTTCTACTGTACCACAGGAATGTCAGAGGGTGAAACTGGAATTGTTTTCAGTCAATAATGAAGAACATTCCAAACATTATCCAAGTGAAAAGGTACTGCTAAAAGAAAAAGATGACTTTCAAAAGGAAAGACTGAGCATGAATCATCTTTTAAATAAGCATTTTCTTCCAGTCTTTTCCCCATACATGGTAACATGGTTAAATGGTTAGCTCTTCACTATTACTAGTTAGTAAATAAAAAGGCAAAAGGCAATGACAAAAATCTAAAAATAAAAATGACTTTCTAACACAAAGAAATCTAAACTCAAACACTGTTTTTGGTTAAATTTAAAATGTAAACACATCCGAAGCTTTTAAAAAGCTTTAGGTGAGAGATGTCTGGGTGGCTCAGTTGGTTAAGCCACTGCCTTCGGCTCAGGTCATGATCCCAGAGTCCTGGGATCAAGTCCCACATCGGGCTCCTTGCTCAGCAGTGAGCCTGTTTCTCTCTCTGCCTCTGCCTGCCACTCTGCATGCTTGTGCGTGCTCTCTCTCTCTCTCTCTCTGACAAATAAATAAATAAATAAATAAAATCTTTTTAAAAAAAAGCATGGGGCGCCTGGGTGGCTCAGTGGGTTAAGGCCTCTGCCTTCCGCTCAGGTCGTGATCTCAGGGTCCTGGGATCGAGCCACGCATCGGGCTCTCTGCTTCAGTGGGGAGCCTGCTTCCTCCTCTCTCTCTGCCTGCCTCTCTGCCTACTTGTGATCTCGATCTCTCTGTGTTAAATAAATAAATAAAATCTTTAAAAAAAAAAAAAAAAAGCTTTAGGTGATCATGTCATTAACCCACCTGAAGAGGCATATAGTTTCTTACTATCTGAAGAGAACGTGGATGCTGCAACCCTTCCGTTAATTTTCACGCTACCAATCAGTTCTTTGGTCTGAAAGAATAACAAATATTACTTATCCAATTGTTAGCAGGTGCATGGAAGAATCACACTGGGAATAAAAACAATCTAGTTCTGGTTTGTAGCACCTACTAAACTTTGTCCCTACACTCAAAAGTTCTCCCCAAGTCCCATTGTGCCCCTCCACTCAGATGCAGATTTCATTCAAGACTATCCCTACACTAATGTCTTGTCCTGAAGGAACAAGCAGCCACTATTAATGGTTGACCTTCATTGACAGCAAGTGAAGATATCCAGCAACACCATTTATCAGCAAGAAGGACCCATCTGGAGACACTTCGAAGCTCCTCACTATCTTCTCTTTCAAACCTGAGAGAAGAGACAAATTAATAAAGATTAATATGATTTTCAGTAGGGGCACCTGGGTGGCTCAGTGGGTTAAGCCTCTGCCTTCAGCTCGGGTCATGATCTCAGGGTTCTGGGATCAAGCCCCGCACTGGGCTCTCTGTTCAGCGGGGAGCCTGCTTCCTCCTCTCTGCCTGCCTCTCTGCCTACTTGTCATCTCTATCAAATAAATAAATAAAATCTTAAAAAAAAAAAAAAAACTGCCTGACAGAAAGTGTGCCAAAGGAATAGATACCACTGGCCCCCTGTAGGGAAGGGAGGCAGGTGGCCAGGGAAACAGAGCAGAATTGAGTTTTCTTCACCCTTTTGTATGTATTGGATTTTTGCACCACGTGAATGTACTGCTTGGTCAAAAAAATTATTTCAAAAAATATTTAAGTTGCTAAATTAAAACATTCATCAGAATAAATAAACTGAGAAAAGTCTAGTGAGGAATCCTCATTCCCCTACAGGAAAATGCTGGCTAAGGCTTCCACAGACCGCCTCCATCCTATGAACAGTTTTCGTCCAGATGGTTCACAATCCTACAAACCGGGCCTCCCACTCCAGTGCTGCCCACAAAGACTATACCCTCGGTCTCTTGAGGGAACTCAATCCAGACACATATTTCCAGCTAATGGGGTTCACTCTGACCCTGCTCCTCTCTAGGGTAATTTTCATCCCCCTTTCTGGGCAAGCCTCTCGCTCTGACTACAACATACAGAAACAGCTCCAAGCATAAGGAAAACCCCATCACATGATGAAGTGGGGAAGGGAGGCTAGGTGTAGCAGTGTGGGGCTGCAGCCAGAAACCACCTCCCACCCCCAACCTAACCCTACTGACACAGAACTGAACAGGAGGAATGCAAGAGAGAACTGAGAGGCCTACAGCTGGAGATCCCCACAGCCAAGGAGGGCTATGGACTGCGCATGGATTGTCAGAGCAGCAGGGAAGAGTTCCCTCACACTATGCATGCAGACCCAGTGTGGCAGCAACAGAGGCAACAGCCAGAGGGCTCATTATATCCCATCTGCTCTCTGGCAGAGGTGGCTCGAAGACCTCCTGCCTGTAGCCTAAGGAAACCTGCTATTCTCAGGGAATTCAAGAGATCTCAGGAATTCAGAAGAATTCAGTCTTCCACAAGGAAATACTAGACTTGCAGCAAATAAGGACAGGCAACTGATGTAGAAATTAGATGAAAAAATAACCGCATTCTCATCCAAAACTTACAGAATACCAGTTATATGTATACAGCATTTTGCTATCAACCTCGCAAAAAGTAATAAAACACTAGTATCAATATTGTAATTGCTTTTTACAAATGCTTCCAAAATAGGAACCAGACAAAACATATGACCTTGAGAAAGAAGATAAAATGCTTTGAAGATGTCAAATATAAATCTTTTTGTAGATCTGTGAATGACATTTTTAGGTCAACTAAAGCGCAAGTGGTAAGAAAAAGAATGGCTGGGGTGCCTGGGTGGCTCAGTAGGTTAAGCCTGTGCCTTCAGCTCAGGTCACGATCTCAGGGTCCTGGGATGGAGCCCCCGATAGGGCTCTCTGCTCAGCAGGGAGCCTGCTTCCCCCTCTCTCTCTGCCTGCCTCTCTGCCTACTTGTGATCTCTGTCAAATAAATAAAATCTTTAAAAAAAAAGAAGAAAGAAAGATGGCTCTTTCTTTCTGGGTGGCTCAGTGGGTTAAAGCCTCTGCCTTCGGCTCAGGTTATGATCCCAGGGTCCTGGGATCGAGCCCCACATCGGGCTCTCTGCTCGGCAGGGAGCCTGCTTCCTCCTCTCTCTCTGCCTGCCTCTCTGCCTACTTGTGCTGTCTGTTAAATAAATAAATAAAATCTTTAAAAAAAAAAAAAGAAAGAAAGAAAGAAAGAAAAAGAATGGCCAATTTTATTACAATGATGCCAGGTTCCCCAAGACGGCAAGTGGATTTGCAGTGCTGGGATAGACCCTATGCTGCTCTTACTGCGGTGGCAGTCCCCACCAAGCGCCACAAGCGCTCCATTACCTCTTTGGAACAAACTAGAGGGAAGGGGAGTCGAGGGGTGGGGGGATGGGTGAACGAGGTGATGGGGATGAAGGAGGGCCCTTGTGATGAGCACTGGGTGATGCATGGAATTACTGAATCATTATATTGTACACCTGAAACTAACAAAACACTGTATGCTAACTGGAATTAAAATGAAAACTAGAAAATAAAACTAAAAAAAAATTTTTTTAAATGATCTAATATTTAGGACCCTCGACTTCATAGAAGGAGAAAGCCAAAGCTCAGATATTACCAAACCATGATGCCTATAAGCAAAATGGCAGCCTGACCAACTAATTTTATTCCCAAATGGTCGAATTCCTTATGTGTTTACCTAGAACAAGGTATCTCTCTTATGACTTGTCCTTCTAAAGGATGCAGCAGAAACTGCTTCTGGAGTCTCAATAAGTAATCTGGGGTTCTCAACCTTTTCGTGTGTCAGTCTGCGGTTGTTCAAAAACTTTTATAACCAAAGAAAATGCTAAACTTCAGTTATATGTTGGTGAAAATAGAAATGTAATGTTTTTCCCATCTGACTTCATGGGCCTCTAAATTCTATCAGAGAATGTTGAAAGTCCATGGACCCCATTATGAACCCCATCGGGTTAATGGGACAAACCATCAATTCAGAATTCTTCAGAATGCATCAATTCTGTACTCCTCATTTTTCAAACTTACCTTTAAGACAAAGAGTTTACAAATGTGTAAGTTTGCATATTCTAACCAACACCCTTAATTTTGAGTTAGTTAGTGTTTCATAATGAGACTGAAAATAGTGTTCAACAACCAACCCCACACACACAAAAATACATTTACTTTAGCATTATCATCATTACTGCCAAGCTATGCTCGTTGAGGAAAGAGCATAGAGAGAAAGATAAATGCCACATCTTAGAAGCTGGTGATCAGATGCACACTCTGGCATACCTACAGATCCAGTCAACATCACTGACTATATCGTCGCCAACCCCAGGGGTTTGCTTTTCAACCCAAGAGGATGTAAGGCAAGGGTGGACAAAAGCCCACTCCTTTTCATTAGTGGAATAATATGTGAAAACAGTTAACAACTACACACTGTTTTCTGCTTCAATATGGGGAAACTGTTTAAGGCTCTTCAACTCAAAGTGAGGTCCATGGACCAGCAACACCAGCCTCACCCACGAGCTTGTGAGAAATGCAGAATCCAGCCCCCTCAGACCTACAGAAGCACAATCTGCACTTGAGCCAGATCCCCCAGGGGGATCCTGTGCACACTGATGTCTGAAAGGCCCTGCTGTAAAGCATGCTTAAAGTACGAATCCACTCGGAAAGGGTCACCGAAGTTGTCAGGAAACAGAGGACTGGAAACACTGGCGATAAACCCCATAAACATTTCTGAAGCTGAGCTTGTTCACTTTGAACCATTAGCAGAAAAAAGGCTGTACAGAGCTACCCCTGTCCTTTACAGCCCCAAACATATACCCAGTTTAACAGGGAGACTGCTAGGGAGCCACAGCGCTGTTATCACCACCTCCCAAGGCGTATAACGCTAACCTAGCCAACACACTACAGGGCTTTGGTTCACAGAGGGTTCCTGAAGATGTCACTGGATTTTGCGGTGATGCGGGGAGGGGCATGCAGGGGAAGAATGGGGAAGGCAGAGGAAGACAAATTTCCAAATAATAAAACATTTTCTTAAGCAGTCTTGAAAATACATTATGATCTCCAAAAGCAGTGCTTTATTTCCTTTAAACGTAAACCAAAAATCTATTGTAACAGACACCAGATGGACAAGAGAGAATCCAACTCTCCGGAAGACCAGAGAGGGGAAACATTCCATCTGAGGACTTGGGACTCGGGTCTTCTAGCTCCCAGGCTCTTTCTGCGGCATCAACTGCTGAGCTTACAGCCTCGCATTTGCAACTGCTTTTCTGCTCAGGTAGATACAGATTCCCAAACTCCAGTTTTCCCAGAAGTGCTCAATAAAGAGTTCACTATTTTCATTCAAATGCATCATCTAAACATAGTGACATTCTCTGAATACTAAAACTAAAGAGATTCTTATTTTTAAGAATCCTGTGGGGAAAAGTGGTCATAAACACAGTTAAGTGAATTCAGCTGTGGGGCTGACAGGGCAGAGGGGTGATGGGCGGCATGTTCGATAGAAAGCTCACCTCTCACTTGATGCACAGGAATTAGCCTTCCAGCCAGCATATCGTAGACATAAAGAACCTTGCTGTGGATGCTCGTGGCTAAAACCTCTTCTCCAGTAGCACTAAAACAGGCCTTAAATATTGGAAACTTCTCCAAATAGATGCTCTGGATTTTAGGATTTGTTTTTCCATCAACCTATAAGGAAAGGCAAAATATTCCTTTTGGTTATTTCCACAGACTCTGTATTCTGTGAGTAAGTACTTCTCACCACAAGTTTCCATTTAAAAATGCACACCTGAAACAGCGACACGGCGTTATCTCGTGCAGCGACCATCACAACCTGGGCGCAGGGATGGAACTGCACGGACGAGATCCGAGCTGTGGTAGGACGTTCCGCATTAGCAGGGAGACAATTCTTCAGCTGTGGAAAAAGACAGTGACAATTGTATTAATTCAAATGAGTTAATTTTTTTTTTTAAGATTTATTTATTTGACAGGAAGAGAAAGAGAGAGAGAGCACAAGCAGGCAGAGCAGCAGGCAGGGGCAGAAGGAGAAGCAGACTCCCCGTGGACCAGAGAGCCCAGATTCAGGGCTTGATCCCAGACCCCTTGAAGCATGACCTGAGCCGAGGGCAGATGCATAACTGAGCCACGCAGGAGCCCCAACATTCTTTTCTTTAAAGCATCAAGGAAAGACATTTCAACATAGCTTATGCTGAGAAGGAAGTACACTGGTATGGTAACCACAAGACCACAGCTCTACTACCAACTAGCAAGTCATTTTACTAAACAGTAATCCATTTTTACCATCTTTCAAACGAGGGAATAAAATCGTTAAGGTCTTGGAGCACCAGGATATAGTCATTTCCTCATGATACACCATACAGATTAGGAGACTGACTTCCAAGGATATTTTACTGAATACAGCTCCTCTAGCATTTTTGCATTCATGGCACAAAATAAGAGGCACTCTGTAATCGTCCCCATGGTTCTGTGGTTGGCATGGACAGCTATGTTCTCCTCTCAGAATACATGGTTCCTAGCTTAAAGCAATGATGACCTCATGCATCATGCATTTAGACTATTTTCAGTTATTTCCTGGTTTTTAGAGGTTGCTCTCTCTCCATTAAAAACTCAATTATAGGGGTGCCTGGGTGGCTCAGTGGGCTAAAGCCTCTGCCTTCAGCTCGGGTCATGATCTCAGGGTCCTGGGATCGAGCCCCGCATTGGGCTCTCTGCTCAGCAGGGAGCCTGCTTCCTCTCTCTCTGCCTGCCTCTCTGCCTACTTGTGATCTCTGTCAAATAAATAAATAAAATCTTTTAAAAAAAACTCAATTATAGGGTGCCTGGGTGACTCAGTTGGTTAAGCAACTGCCTTCGGCTCAGGTCATGATCCTGGAGTCCAGGGATCAGGTCCTGCATCAGGCTCCCCGCTCCATAGGGAGTCTGCTTCTCCCTTCTCAGGCTCTCTCTCACTGTCTTTCTCTCAAATAAATAAATAAAATCTTAAAAAAAAAAACCTCAAAGAAAAAATAAAGTACTAGATGTATGTTTTGTTTGTAAGAAACGAACTTAGATTCTTACGGTAACTGCATTATCGGTGGTGGATGTAATTTACCCTATGAAGAGCTGACTGAACTGTCTTCATAAGGTGGAGGAAACACACTCTGTCTCCTAGTAATCCGCCGTAATAGGGTTCCCTCCCCCCATCTAAAGGATGCTACCATTTTATAATGGAGAAAAATATCTATGTCTGAGAGAGATCTGTAACAGATATCTAACTGAAGCACTGTGCTGGGCAGGTACTTATTACCACAATGAACAAGTCAGATACAGTCTAACTAGCGTAGACCACTTTAGACAAGAGAGCCAGGAAGAACCTTCCTAAGTGTCATCTGAGCAGAAGGGTACATATGGGTTTGGCCATGAGCAGTGCCTGAAGAACAGACAGGAGCAAGAGCAAAAGTTCAGAGGCAAGAAAGGACTCGGCGTGTTCAAGAAACAAAAAGAAGGCCTGGGACGCCTGGGTGGCTCAGTTGGTTAAGCAGCTGCCTTCGGCTCAGGTCATGATCCCAGCATCCTGGGATCGAGTCCCACATCGGGCTCCTGGCTCGACAGGGAGCCTGCTTCTCCCTCTGCTTCTGCCTACCACTCTGTCTACCTGTGCTTGCTCTCTCTCTGATAGATAGATAGATAGATAGATAGATAAATAAATAAATAAGAAGGCCTGAGGGAACTTGGGTCAGAAACAAGGGGAAAACTTCTGGGACAAAGTTCAGACATACACAGATGCCAGATTATGAAGAGCAGTGGAGACTGTGATAAAGAATTCAGAAGTTTTCAAAAAGCGATGTAAAGTGACATGACCTGATGTTTTAGAAGCCCCTCCTAGCTACTACTAATGAAGAACAGGAAGAGGAGAGTGGAAATGGGAGACCAGTCACCAAGTGACTGCAGTGCACGAGCTAACAGAGAATGGCAGCATGAACCAGGCTAGTGCCCACAGAAACGCAGAGAAACATAAAAGGAGAAATCAAACAATTGGTAAAAGATCCCTGGGAACATAATTTAATCTTCTTGATCATTTCTGCAGAAGAGTAATAAATGACAGCAACATGTTTAATCCCACAGAGAACACGAACCCATGCACTGGATGTCAGAGATAGTCATCTGGAGGGGCCTAACTTGGCTGACTCTCACCTTTAAGATTCCTTTAGGAAGAGAAGCTGATGTAGATATGAAATTCCCAGTCCTTTGCAACAAATCATCTTCATCCTCTTCACTTTCATCTAAGTCAAACAAACCCACAAGGCTGAGTTTTAGAATCACTGAGATGACCATTACCTTCCCCAAACATCTGTATTTCAAACTTCGACTCCCCCCATTCCAGCCTCCAATCTCAATCACTTTATTTCAGCTGCAATTGGTAAAAGTAAAACAAACTAAATTTGAAAGAGAGGTGAAAATGACAGTGTCCAATACATATGGTTAAATATAAGCTTGACTCTGGAATCAAAGATTTACATTCACAGACAATGACTAAAACAGGAGGAAAAAAACAAAAGTTGAAGTCAGTATTTAATTTAAAAAGAACAATTCAGGGGCGCCTGGGTGGCTCGGTGGATTAAAGCCTCTGCCTTCGGCTCAGGTCATGATCCCAGGATCCTGGGATCAAGCCCCACATTGGGCTCTCTGCTCAGCAGGGAACCTGCTTCCCACCCCGCCACCCCTCTCTGCCTGCCTCCCTGCCTACTTGTGATCTCTGTCTGTCAAATAAATAAATAAACTCTTAAAAAAAAAAAAAAAGAACAATTCATAATTATGGCAATTTGGGCAATAAAAGGTGGACAGCAGATCTGGCTTAACTCACATGAACAAGGACTAGAACTTTTAGTTGTCTTAGAGATCAAGACCAGAGAACTGTGTATCAGAACTTCAAAGAGAGCTAACAGGGCTGCTTTTCTCCTGATGATTCTAATAAAGAGAGCCAAGAAGCTGAGCAACATTTTTATAACACCCACATGGGGAATGCCTGGGTGGCTCAGTGGTTAAGTGTCTGCCTTCAGCTCAGGTCATGATCCCAGGGTCCTGGGATTGGGCCCCAAACTGGGCTCCTTGCTCAGCAGGGAGCCACTACCCCTGCTTGCACTCTGTCAAATAAATAAAAATCTTTTAAAATTAATTAATTAATTAAATAAAACACCTGCAGGAAGAAGAGGGCAAAAGCCAGCACTAAAAGCCCTCTAAGGTTCTTAAGGGGGTCTGGTAAACCATCAGGCTTCTAGTTAGAGCCACAGAAAGATTAAGGATTAAGGGTGAAACAAAGAATTATAAAAATTATAAGAAAATCCTCCACAGGGGCACCTGGATGGCTCAGACAGTGAAGCATCTGCCTTCTGGCTCAGGTCATGAACCCAGAGTCCTGGGATCAAGCCCCTGCTTCTCCCTCTCCCTCTGCTTGTCACTCTGCCTACTTGTGTTCTCTCTGTCAAATAAATTTTTTAAAAAAAGAAAAAGAAAAGAGAATCCTCCATAAACTGAAACCCAGCTTTGAATCCTTACCATCTCTCACTCGAGTAAGATGCTGTGGGACTGTAGTGCCCCTTACCCAGCCACTACCCAGAAACAAATGTACAAATTCTCTGGAGAAAGATATCCTTGTCCTCTTATTAAGCAGCACTGTTTTTTATATATTGTGTTCAGCACTCAATGAAATATAACTAGGTTAATGATGACAAGGTAAGGTAACTTGATTGAAAAACCCAAGGAATAATAGGAGATCTAAATAACTGTTTTTCAGACTTAAGCTTTTAAAGTATTATGTTTAATATTTTCAAGAATAATGAATATTCAGATACTGAACCAGAGAAATATACTATTAAAAAAAGAACCATATATGGGACACCTGGGTGGCTCAGTTGGTTAAGCGGCTGCCTTCAGCTCAGGTCATGATCCCAGCGTCCTGGGATGGAGTCCCACATCGGGCTCCTTGCTCCGCAGGGAGCCTGCTTCTCCCTCTGCCTCTGCCTGCCGCTCTGTCTGCCTGTGCTCGCTCCCGCTCTCTCTCTGACAAATAAATAAATAAAATCTTTAAAAAAAAAAAAAAAGAACCATATGTTAATTCTAGAACTGAAAACTACAGTAGTTACAATTAAAATCCCAGTGGTGTTTAACAGCATATAAAAATTAGCTAGAGAGACAATTAGTCTGGAAAATGGATCAGAAAAAATATCCAGCCTATAGTACAGAAAGCAGAAAGGATTGAAAATGCAGAAAAGAACACAAAATACATTTAAAAGAATAAATAAAAACATTCAACACACACTAATTGGTGTCCCAGAAAAAAAAGGAAGACTAAACAGAAACAGTATTTGAAGACAATTAGTGAGAATTTCCAGAACTTAAAAAAGACATCAAGCTAGATTCAAAAGCACTGTGAAGACCAGGCAGAATACAAAGCAAGCTAGAAGGATCCAAGGTTGGGGGGTGAGGGGGAGGAGATCAATGAACAAAATAGCAATAATAAAAGAATCCATCATATTAAGGAATCACTGTTAATTTCTGAAGGCCTATGATAATAGTATTCTAATTATGTTTAAAGTGGGGAATACTTCCCTTTTCAAGATACTATGGGAAATATTTATCAATAAAGATAACACGTTTGTTATCTAGGGTTTGGTCAGCACTGTGTGAATTTGAACCTCACTCCCTGGTCCTAGGTAGTGGACCAGGATATCCTGATGGTGACTGACTAGGTAACGAGTAACCTAATCCATTTCCTTTTTCTGAGGAATACAAAGACAAACTGCATTTCCTGGGAGTCCACGAAGTTAATGTGGCCTTGTGACTGAGCTCTGGCCAATAAAATCTAAGTCAAAAGTCCATGTACCACTCCCAGGACAGGCCAATAAAAGCCTCTTTTGGGTGAGCCACTCACTCTTCCCCTATAAGCCACCTGGATGTCAACCTCTTGGGAAACTTTGAAAAACCCAGCATGAAGCCGGCAGAATCTCTTGGGTCCCTAAAGCACACCAACCCCTCCTCACCACAATTTTTATATGCATGAAAAAAACAACTTCTATTAGGTTAATCCACTGGGACATGGAAGGTTTTCTGTTTCAAAGCCAACATAACCTTATCTATTAATTACATAGATCCAAACGTTCTATGAAGGGGCACCTGGGTAGCTCAGTTGGTTAAATGTCTACTTTCAGCTCAGGTCATGATCCCAGTGTCCTGAGACAGAGCCCCGTGTTGGCCTCCCTGCTCAGCGGGGAGTCTGCTACTCTCTCTCCCTCTGTCCCCCCTGCCCCTGCTCACGTTCTCTCTCAAACAAGTAAAATCTTTAAAAATAAATAAAATAAAATGGCCTATGAATGCAGCATTCTAAAATGGGTAATAAAATTATACTTCATCAAGGAGGGCAAACTGGTAACTAAGGAGGTTAAAATCATGTAGTGTGAAAAAAAAAGGTTAAAGGATCTGGGATGTTAAACTTGTTAAAAAACAAACCTGGAAAGATATTTCTTCAACAACAGAGTTTTACATGAAACAAGAAGTAAAATAAACTGTATACTGTTTTTAGTTTTTTTTTACAACTATATACTTTTAAACGGTAGGACTAGAGTGTAGGCAGATAAATCTCGAAACTGGAAAAAAATTCTAACAATTAGTCCTTTAGAAACAGAGAAGAGGGAAAACCAGTCCAGTAAACAGCATTATTTGATGTGTTTAAGCAGAGGCTAAATTACCATCTAACAGATGCTGTAGAAAAAGATTCTTACAGTGGATAAATTCAGGCTTTATCACTAAGATTCTTCCCACCTCTAAAAGTATCTGGCTGGAAACCAGAAGGTAAATTTTGACTTAGTAACAGATTGGGTTTTCTAACAGAATTGCAGAAAACAACTGGTTCTTTAAATGGACTCCCTGTACTTGAATACCATGAGGCCTGGACTCAAAGGGCTGGGAAGAAGGGAGGGAGAGGTGATACTGATAAACGGAGGCTCATCAAAAATCAAGGATGCTAAGAAGAGAGCTCCTGCATTATGTGGGAGGATATACTGCAGACTCCCTAAAGGATTTCAAAAGTCAATTCCAAGTCTAAAATGTATAACTGCAAGCACACAAATCAAAACTTGGTAAGCTATCCACATTTATAATACCCAAACTGAAGGATCTAAAAAGGCGAGAACAGTTATGGTACAAGCCAAACTTAAAATCTGGAGTTAAAGAATAGGTTTTTACAAAATGACTGATCATCTGGGCCCAAATGGACATGTGTTCCCTAGATATCCCATTTCCCAATAGACAGCCATACTAGCTGCCAATAACTTCAGAAGGAGCTCTGGATGAGGAACAGTAATTTTTCTTTAACCCTATGTCATAATGCAACATAGCTCTGTTGTGAAGCAAAGAGCATAAAATTCATCCAGTACTGCCCATACAACAGAGAACATACTACAAAATAAATCTTACATATTATAAAAGAGATTCCCTCAGAGAACTGGTAGACTTCAAAACCAAACATTTAAAGGGGGGGGAGGGAGGGACATATTTGAAACATCAGGTTTTAATGAGCCTCATGAGAAAGTTCATAGAACAGAACAGGAACAGAGATTTGTTTACCAACTTAAGCAGATATCAGCACTCACCATCTGAAGATGTTTTCCGCTTACTAGTCTCTGCCCAGGCAGGTACTCCCCCCATGGCATGCTGGAATCTGAGCAAAGATACAAACATGAAATTTTATGTTAACTAATAAATGTTCACCAAACTTGAGAGACTTAAAGAGTATAGATTAGCTCACCCTTGAGAGCATGTATACAATCTCTGCCAAAGAAATTATCATCTTAGGGCCCTGCATGGCCCAGTGGGTTAAGCCTCTGCCTTCAGCTCAGATCATGGTCTCAGGGTCCTGGGATCGAGCCTCACATCGGGCTCTGTTTGGCGGGGAGCCTGCTTCCCCTCTCTCTCTGTCTGCCTCTCTGCCTACTTGTGATCTCTGTCAAACAAATAAATAAAATCCTTAAAAAAAAATTATCATCTTTAACAGAAATGCTACTCACAAAGTATAGTCCCAACTTGCCAATATGAGAAACTTTTGTGAACCTCTAACTGTATAAACTGGTCTTGGATATAGAACACCTGGATACATATTTGTTAATTATTTTTGTCTAGTTACAGGTCTACTGATTTGCTCATATCAACACATCTCAGATCTTGGAATCAAGTGAAGAACTCTATATGTGGTTATAAACCAATGCTACAGTAACAGAGTACATAGTAAAACACATCTGAAAGACTGGTAAGGTCTAAGGCCATACCACCCTGAACGCGCCCAATCTCGTCTGAAAGACTGGTAAGAATATACAAAACACAATCACACATCCTTTGAATAAAATTGGAGCATTTCACTCTGGAAAAAGCTAGCTTTATGAGAAGCATATTCTGTAGGGCTGGTTTCTAGAAAGTGCAGCATCATTCTAATTGTTTGTTACAGAAGTGCAGACAAAACCATCAAACTCAGCCCACTAGCCATAAACAACTAGAAAATGAGACAAAAAATGAAACTGTTTTCAAAAATTGGATAACAACATAGGATTGTGATCCCTGAGAGAAAGGAAGTAACAAGGTGAGTGCTGCCATCCCAGGATTTTCCCCTGAAGGCAATTTTTTGAGACCCTGGCACAAAACCAGTGAGAAAAAGTCAGACTTGAAAGAGGGCGAGAGAACTGGAATTTGAGGGGCACTGAACAACAGAAGAGAAAAAGAAACAGCTCCAGGTGCCTGGGTGGCTCAGCTGGTTGGGTGACTGACTCTTGATTTCAGCTCAGGTCTTGATCTCACACTTTTGAGTTCAAGCCCCACACCGGGGCTCCATGCTGGGTGTAGAGCCTACTTAAAAATAAGAAAAAAATTTTTAAAATTTTTAAAAAGGATTCACCTTATTAAAATATAAGTGAAAGAAAAAAGTAAATTTTTTTGAAAAAGCAGGCACCTAGGAGGCTCTCGGTTAAGCATCCAACTCTTCAACTCTCAGCTCAGCTCTTGATCTCAGGGTCGTGAGTTCAGGCCCTCACATTGGGCTCCATGCAGGGCGTGAAACCTACAAAAAGCTCCAAAAATCTGCACTGGAGTCCACAGACATTTTTGCTGAATACTAAGCTGTACATTCACAGGATGAAACTCCATGAGATCAGGAAAAGAACTAGCAGGGGGCTGTAAGCTGCATAACACCAAGAGTTCAGACACTTGAGTTCCAACTAGTCATGGGAAAGTCCTGGAAAACGCAGGGTATCCAGAAGAAATGGCAAAAGAGTCTATCTTAGACATGGGGCTAAATCAGCCTAGAGCAAATGCTACTCTACAACAAAACTAAAAACAAATCCTGAAAGGATCAAACTAATTTCCAAGCCAATCAACTGCCTGCCAAGACAAAGTCACTAAAAGTACCCACTCATTCAACATCCACTCATTCAACACTCATTAAAAGCCAAAGTCAAGGGGGTAGGGAGAGGGTGGTGGGGTTATGGACACTGGGGAGGGTATGTGATATGGTGAGTGCTGTGAAGTGTGTAAACCTGATGATTCACAGACCTGTACCCCTGGGGCTAATAACACATTATATGTTTATAAAAAATTTAAAAAAATTTTTTTAAAAAGCCAAAATCAAAATCCAGACACTGATCAATTTACCATTCACACTGCCCAAAATCCAATCAAAATTTCGAGACATGCAAAGAGGCAAAAAAATATGAACCACAACCAGAACAAAAAATCAGTCAACAGAAAGACACAGAAATCACAGACATGAAAAAATTAGCATGTAAGGACTGAACTAGCCAATACAAATGAAAAATTGCTCAACATCACTCATTACCAGGAAAATACAAGTAAAAACACCATGATGAGATACCATCTCACACCTGTCAAATGGCTAAAATTAACAACACAGGAAACAACAGATGTTGAAAGGATGTGGAGAAAGGGGAACCCTTTTGCACTGTTTGTGGGAATGCAAACTGGTGCACCCACTCTGGAAAACAGTATGGAGGTTCCTCAAGAAGTTAAAAACAGAGCTACCCTATGATCAAGCAATTGCACCACTAGGTACTACCCAAAGGATACAAAAATACAGATTTGAAGGGGTACATGTACACTGACATTTACAGCAACATTATCAACAATAGCCAAACTATGGAAGAGCTCAAGTGTTCATCACTTGATGAATAGATAAAGAAGGTGTGCTGTATATATACATGAAATATTACTCAGCCATCAAAGAATGAAATCTTACCATGTGCAAGAACATGGATGGAGCTAGAATGCATTAAGCTAAGTGAAATCAGTCAGAGAAAAACAAATACCATATAATTTCACTCATAGTGGAATTTAGGAAACAAAAAGAGATGAACTTACAGGATTGGGGGGAAAAAAGAGAGAAGGAAACCGTAAGAGATTCTTACCTATAGAAAACAAATTAAGGGTTGATGGAGGGAGACTGGTGGGATATGGGCTAGATGGGTGATGGGCATTAAGGAGGGCACTTGTTATGATGAGCATTGTGTGTTATACATAAGTAATGAATCACTAAAATTTTGTTTCCGAAACTAATATCACACTGTGTATTAAATAACTAGAATTTAAATAAAGGTTTAGAAGAAAAATAAATGAGGTTAAGTTCAAGTACCAAGTTTCCAAATACTCAATGTTCAAATACTTAAAGGTTTTTGAAAGTTAAAACCAATTACTTAATAACTATAATGTAGAGTTAAATTTTTTTTTTAAGATTTTATTTATTTATTTGTCAGAGAGAGAGAGCAGGCGAGCGAGCAGAGGCAGACAGAGCAGCAGGCAGAGGCAGAGGGAGAAGCAGGCTCCCTGCCAAGCAAGGAGCCCGATATGGGACTCGATCCCAGGACACTGGGATCATGACCTGAGCCGAAGGCAGCTGCTTAACCAACTGAGCCACCCAGGCATCCCATGTAGAGTTAAATTTTTAAAATTTCCATTTTGGATGGAACTAAAATGTAGGACACTAAGCAAAATAAGTCAGTCAGAGAAAGACAAATACCATATGATTTCACTCATGTGGAATTTAAGAACTAAAACAAATGAACACTGGGGAAGGGAAGGAAAAATAAAGTATGTTAAAAACAGAAAAGGAGGGGCGCCTGGGTGGCTCAGTGGGTTAAGGCCTCTGCCTTCGGCTCGGGTCATGATCTCAGGGTCCTGGGATCCAGCCCCGCATCGGGCTCTCTGCTCGGCGGGGAGCCTGCTTCCCCCCTTCTCTCTGCCTGCCTCTATGCCTATGATCTCTGTCTGTCAAATAAATAAATAAAATCTTTAAAATGGGATCGAGCCCTGCATCGGGCTCTCTGCTCAGCGGGGGGCCTGCTTCCTCCTCTCTCTCTGCCTGCCTCTCTGCCTACTTATGATCTCTGTCAAATAAATAAAATCTTAAAAAAAAAAAAAAAAACAGAAAGGGAGAAAAACAGAAAGAGATGGGTGCCTGGGTGGCTCAGTTGGTTGAGTGACTGACTCTTGGTTTTGGCTTAGGTCATGATCTCAGGGTCCTAGGATCGAGCCCCTTGTCAGACTGCACTCAGCACAGATTCTGCTCGGGATTCTTTTTCCCTCTGCCTCTTCTCTCCCCTGCTTGAGCTCTAAAATAAATAAATAAAATCTTAAGGAAAAAAAAAAAAAAACAGAAAGGAAGGCAAACCACATGAGACTCTTAAGTATAGAAAACAAACTGAGGGTTGCTGGAGGGGAGGTGGTCGGGGAATGGCATAAATGGGTGATGTGCATTAAGGACAGCACTCGCAATGAGCACTGGGTGTTTTGTGCAAGTGATGAACCACTAAACTCTACCCCTGAAACTAATGCTACACTACATGTTTACTAACTTGAATTTAAATAAAATATTGAAAGAAAAAATATTCTGAAGATCTGTAAGTTTGAAATGGAAGAATCACAATGAAATCATTTTATTTATTTTACTTACCTTTTTTAAAGAGAGAAATACTTTTTTTAAGATTTTATTCATCTGTTAATTTAAGAGAGAGAAAGAGAGCAAAGGAGTGAGTGGCCAGAGAGGAAGAAGCAGACTCCCTGCTGAGCCTGGTGCCCAATACAGGGCTCGCTCCCAGGACCCTGAGATGACCTGAGCCTAAGTCAGAAGCTTAACCAACTGAGCCACCCAGGCGCCCCATGAAGTCATTATTTTAAAATATACATACATTTCCCAGCTCTGTTAAACTAAAAGAACCTAAAAGTAATGGAAAAGAGATGGTTTACCACATACAAACAAGCAAGTAAGTAATACAATCACTGATTTTATGTGGGAGGTAGGATTACAAGATTTTCCAAAAAAATTTTTTTAAAGATTTTATTTACTTATTTGACAGAAAGAGACACAGCGAGAAAGGGAACATAAGCAGGGGTTGTGGGAGAGGGAGAAGCAGGCTTCCAGCTGAGCAGAGAGCCCGATGCGGGGCTCAATCCCAGAACCCTAGGATCATGACCTGAGCCAAAGGCAGACGCTTAACGACAGAGCAACCCAGGCACCCCCCAAAAACTCTTTTGTACTTGTATTCCCTCTCCCTCCAAAATACTAAAACTTAAACCATTTCTTCCAGTAGCAATGCTCTTACTACTTCAAAATGAAACTCACTACCCAAGAAATTGTTCTAGCCAAAGACTCAGTGAATCCAAATAAACCACTCATTGTAAGTTAAAGCTTGGTAAATCACAAGGAAAAGGACACTTACTCTTCCTTAAGTCTCTTTTGAAGCTTGTCTTTTGAAAGTTTACTTTCACTGGCATTTTTCATCATATCTTTCCGGAACCGATTGCTCATCATGTCAACCCTATTAAAAACAGAACAGTATGCTTTAAATGACCTTAAGAGGTTTGTCGTAACTAGTTGTTGCCTTTAAAATTTGAGAACACATTTAACCAAATATAGGTCAAGATCTGTAAAGTATGCAATATCAAATACACATTAATTTTTGAAAAAAATAAACACGTAATAGAGAATGCTCTGAAAAAATACCAATGACTAATGACAAAAATCACACAAATAAAGTAGTTATCTCCACCCATTAAACTAATGAAGTCTGAAAAAAGATAAGCATTGTTTTTAAGAATGGAGTGAAATGGACACCTTTCAATGGGAAGATAAACTGGGAGAACCTCCTGGTCAGTCTGGCAGTTTTTATCAAGACTCTGACACATGCTCATGCCCTTTGATTAAGTAATTCTACCTCAGAAAATCCTTCTTACAGAAGTAATTAGAAAGGAGAAAAAGGTTTATGCAGAAAAACATATGTCTCAACATCAACTTATCAAAGGGAAAAATAGGAAAACCTATCTGACAATACCTATGTAAATTATAGTTAATTCATGTAATAGACTATAATACATTTAAAATCATTTATAAACGTTTTTATTCTTAAGTGAGGATAAATGCTTGCAAGACAATACATTTTCATCTCTTAAAAGCATAATATTGAGTGTTAACTTTTTTCTAGTTTTTTCTCAGTTTCAGACATTGTTGTGCTAAGAGCTCCATATACATTATTTCACTTAATCTCAAGAGCCTTCTGATATTACTATTATTATTATCTCTGTTCGAAAGAGAAAAGGCAGGTTTCAAACTTGCCCTTGATCACTTAGGAACCGGCCACATTAAAAGACAAACTCAAATGTGACACCAAACACTACGCTTTCTTTACCATTCAATACAGCACACAAGAGAAGAGGGCAGGAGAGAAGAATGCCAACACATTAACAGCGGTTCTCTCTCAGTGTGAGTTTATGAATAACCTTTTCCTTTCTCTGCTTTACAATATTTTTCAAATCTTCACCTAATCACATATTTGTAAAGAGAACTTCTTTAAAACTTACAAAATAATATTTTAAGTATCCAGAGAGATTCTGGAAGAAAAAACAGGCAACCTACATTTCATCATCTTCATCTTCTTCATCCACCCAAACTGGCTTCTTTTGAAATAGAAAATTATCCTTTGCTTCATTCTCCACTTCTGAGTCACCTGAGTCTTCCTGCACTTGAACCTAGAGAAGACAAAATGCCCTCAAGCACTGAGTTTTTCAGCAGTCACACACACCTTACAGATGGAATGCTACTCAGGCCTGCTGACGGAGTAATGGGACAGAATGCCACCACGGCAAATGCTGGAAGACGAGAAAATGCAGAGAGGAGAGAATGGCACCGTATGCCAGATAGGCAGGCAGGATGAAGAGTCAAGGAGTGAAAGCTGACATGCTGAAAGGAAAGGACCAAGTAAGATCAGAAAAACAAAAGATAATTGACAGAAGAGGAAAATGAGCTGGTAAGGTCCCAGAACTACAAAAATCATTGGACCAGAGGCAAACTAACATCAAAAATTACGGGACTGAATGCTATAACTAATTAGCATTTCATTATTCTTAGACCTATCGCTTCTCCATGTTCATAACCATTCCTGACCCCCTACCTTAAGAAAATTTACCCTAGACTATCAAATCTAAATCTACACCACAGAAAACTCTCAGAAGTTGAGCTCGAGCTTTCCCAAAAACCACTGATAGACATTCTAAGTACTTTCTCGCTCTTTTGTTACCAGCCTACAATCCTTCAAAGCCCGATAAATCCCACCTCATACAGACTTCCTTTGTTCTTTTTTTTTTTAATATTTTATTTATTTATTTGACACACAGAGATCACAAGTAGGCAGAGAGGCAGGCAGAGAGAGAAAGGGGGAAGCAGGTTCCCTGCCAAGCAGAGAGCCCGATGGAGGGCTCGATCCCAGGACCCTGGGATCATGACCCGAGCCGAAGGCAGAGGCTTTAACCCACTGAGCCACCCAGGCGTCTCCATTCCTTTGTTCTTGACTATAAAAAGTCCCAAAGGCCAGCAGTTTTCCAGTAACAGCTCCATCTGCCAACGAGATTTCTGCAGGTTCCCTCATAAGCACCCAAAGAAAATATTGACAATCAACTGACACTGGCCACTTGTGAGGTGGGTATTCATTCACCAAACAGTATTCTCAGTGAGGCTTTGCTTGGCCACACCACATAAAATTTCACCGGTCTCTACACACACTCGTCTTCCTTTCCCTAATGCTTTCATTTTTTTTTTCTCTTCGGCACATGTATCTGACATATTTGCATTTTACTTTACCTTCTTTTTGTGCCGCTAGTACACATGGTCTAAAACAGCAAGGAACTTCTGTGTGTTTTTGTCCATTGCTGTGCCTCCTCCATTGCCTAGAACAAGGCCTGGAACTCCCTATCTCGGAAGAAATATCAGGTGTAGCATAAAAGGGATGATTAAAAGGGTCTCCTAAAAAGTGACTTAAAATGTGCAAGGGTGGGGGGACGCCTGGGTGGCTCAATGGGTTAAAGCCTCTGCCTTCGGCTCGGATCATGATCCCAGGATCCTGGAATCAAGCCCCACATTGGGCTCTCTGCTCAGCAGGGAGCCTGCTTCCCCCCCCTCTCTCTCTCTGCCTGCTAGTGATCTCTCTCTGTCAAATAAATAAAATCTTTAAAAAAAAAAAATGTGCAGGGGCGCCTGGGTGGCTCAGTGGGTCAAAGCCTCTGCCTTCAACTCAGGTTATGATCTCAGGGTCCTGGGATCTAGCCCCGCAGTGGGCTCTCTGCTCAGTAGGGAGCCTGCTTCCTCCTCTCTCTCTCTCTGCCTGCCTCTCTGCCTACTTGTGATCTCTGTCAAACAAATAAAATCTTTTTAAAAAAATGTGCAAAGGAAAAAAAATGTGCAAAGGAGGTAAAAAGGGATGATAATAAAAAGCAAGCCGAAAAAATATGTGGCCCCCAACAAACTAACAATGATCTGGCAAACAGACAGATCTGGCAAATGCACGATCATTCTCAGAAGCTGGCGAGTCCATCACTTGGGAAGCTGTTAAAAACGTACATTCTGATTCCATAACTCCTGAATCCCAACAAGGTACTGAAGCAGGGGATCGAAAGGCCACAAAGAAAGAAACACAGGATTTCGATCTGAGCCGCAAAAAAATGCTCACGACTGCTCTTCGCTACACAGACGTGTAGAGCGCCTGCTGCATACCCGGCGCAAGGGCTCCTCCCGCCACCCCGGGGGCGGGGAAAGGCGAGGTCTCCGCCCAGCGGAGACATCCAGTCTGGCCCCCGTCGGCGCCCGCGTTCTCGGACGCCCGCCGACCTGAGCGCTCCCGGCGCCGCAGGTCGCCCAGGCTCCGCCCCCGGAGGCTCACCGCCCACCGTGTGCCCCGCCTGAACGCGCCCAGCCCCCGCGCCGCGGCCTCCCTCACCCGCGAGCCCTGCAGACGCCGCAGCAACGCGTCCTCGTTGTCCTCGACGTCGCCGAACACCAGCTCCTCCAGGCACCGTTCCACGGCTGGTTTGTCCTCCTCCAGCGTCAGGCGGTTCCGCTGCCGGAGCCGCCTCTCCTCCTCCGCCGCGACTGCGATCGCAGCGGCCGCTGGGCTCGGCCGGACCGGCGGTTTCCGCTGGGATGAAGGAGCAGCCTTTCGGGGCGGCCCGCCCGGCCCTGCTCCGGCTCTCCGGCCCGGCTTCGTTCGGCTTTTCCGGTCTAGCCTCATTCCGGGTCTCCGGTCCGGTTTCGTTCGGCTTCTACGTTCCGGCGGCATCGCTGGGTTGGAGAAGAAACGCAGGCGTTCACGTGGAACCTCGCTGCGCGTGCGCCGAGGCGGTTCGCTGTCCGCGGCCGCTGAGGCCCCGCGGGGTCGGAAGGAGCCTGCGCGGCCTGGTAGCACGTGACCAACACTCTCTCCCTACGTAACGCCCACTCCCCTCAGCAACCCCTCCCCGTAGGGGAGTTCCTCCGGGAGGACCGATCTTCCGGGTGGAGGGGGAAGCGGCGTGACTGGAGTGGAAAATTTTTTCCAACACAACTTCGCAGCTGCAACTGATTGAAGGGAGCACAAGAAAGCGAGAGTATAAGCTGGGATGGCTGAATGAAACTTCTGCTCTTCTTCCTGGCTTTTTAACCACTCGACTTAACACGAGCCGCGGTTGCCTTTTCCACCCCCTCGTCTTGGTACGGCCCTTGGAGTACGGAGCCTGCAGAGGGTCCCACGCTGGAGGAGAGAGAGAGGAGGGTATGTAGGGAAGTGGGCCAATCGGGGCGCGGGTCACGGCGCAGGCGCGCTGGGGAGGGAGGGCTATGCTAATGTTGTTGATATCCTGGGGCCACCCGAGTTAAAGGGGGGAAATCCGGGGGCTGCCGCAGCCGCCGCCGGTCTGGGCACAGCGGGGGCCCCCCC
>ML102371.1:74145-189250 GCA_003697995.1 Taxidea taxus jeffersonii | reverse complement strand
TGGAGCACTTTTTCATGTGTCTGTTGGCCATCTGGATGTCTTCTTTGCAGAAATGTCTGTTCATGTCCTCTGCCCATTTCTTGATTGGATTATTTGTTCTTTGGGTGTTGAGTTTGCTCATCCTTAAACTACTTTTAAGGATGTCTCGGGTGGATCTTGCTCATGTCACCAACCTCTGGGCTTTGCACATGAGAGAACCCCTTTGTTCTTACTGGGAGCCCTGGACCTGGCTGAGGCAGAACTCTATAGCTTTCCAGAGCTCTACAACTCCCAAGGTAAGGACCTCTTCAGAATCCTAAGCAAGGACAGGGAGCTCATGGGGGAGGGAAAGGAGGGAGAACACATACCTTTCAGCCCCTCCTTGGAATTGCCATAAAGCACCTCGTAGATCTGTAGCTCCGACTGCAGGGACTGGAAGAGCTGTTGTTTCTCCTCACACTGCTGCTGCAGGAGGGTGAGCTTGTGCTGCAGCCTGCATGGAGCAGGCAAGGGCCTGCTGAGAGCCTGGAGCCCCTCGACCCCTCCAAACCAGCTGCTGTCAGCCAGCCTTCGCATCACGGGGCTTTAGCCCTAGATGTCAACCCAGAGGTCATGAAGACCATTACTTTTACTTTACAGATCTCTGAGAGGTGAAGTAACTTTGCTTGATGTCATTCCATTAGCTACGTTAGCTGGGAGCAGACACGCAAGCTCCATATTCTTCCTGCTCCTATGGTGCTCTATTCCCGGTGACAAGCAGTCATAGGGTTTATGTTGGGGAAGTATATGATGGCTGGTAGGGATGCTTCCTACATTACAGTGAGATCAATATCCTTAAACTAATGGGAAGGATGAGAACATTTTTTTTTTCTCCAGGATCTGATATGCTGAAACTACCCCCCCTTTTATTTTAAAGATTGATTAATCTGTGAGAGACAGAGATCACTTGCCTGCAAGCGGTAGGAGGGGCAGAGGAGAAGGGAGAGGAGGAGGGAAAGAATCCCAAGCAGACTCCAAGCTGAGTGCCAAGCCTAGCTCAGGGCTCATTCTCATGACCCCAAGATCATGACCTGAGCCAAAATCAACAGCTGGACACTCAACCAATTGAGCCATTCAGGCGTCCCTGATATGCTGAAGCCTTCTAAAATAGGGTTTTACTCTCCCAACTTTGGAGTAAAAAAGGCATTCTCAGAGAAATCCTTCCTTCTTCTCGAATTCATCCATAAATTAGGAATAGCAGAGGGGAAACTGAGCACCACAAAAGGCTCCGATACCTGTCTTGCCAACATCCCGTTAAATCTGAAAACAGGGTCCCCTTCCTTCTTATTGGGCTCCCCCTTACCTGGAGTCTTTCTCCTGGAGGGACAGGCGTTCCTCCTGGAAATGCAAGATCTCCTGTTGCTTCTCCCTCAAGTCTTCTAGAAGCTGCTGCCATTCCCCCTTTCGACACTCCAGCTCCATTTTCCGCTCTTGAAGCCAGGATCACTGGGAGTGCTCTGGGGAGCAGAACACAGGATGACTTACACTGTGGGGGCATATGCTGGCAGGACAAGGAGCCCAAGCTCCTCCATCCTGACTCACAGAACTAAGGCAACAGGAATGCAAGCTGATGCCACAGCTGCTCAGAGAAGTAGAGAGTGTCAGCTCACTACATCCACACACCCTGAGGAATGTGGAGCCTCCATCTTCGCAATGCCCTTGATCTTCTGATTTCATAAGGTCTACCCAGTGTTTTAGAGAAAACACTGCAGTTTCTTTTTTCCTCCTTTGCTTCATTCCTTCTTTCCTTTGTTCCTTCCTCCCTTCTTTCCTTCCTCCCTTTTCTTTGAGAATTTATTTATCTATTTGAGAGAGAGAGAGAGGGAGACAGAGCAGGAATAGCAGGGAGTAAGCAGAGGGAGAGGGAGAAGCAGACTCCTCTCCTTGCTGAGCAGGGGGCTCCATCCCAGGATCCTGGGATCATTATCTGAGCCAAAGGCAGGTGTTTGACCAACTGAGCCACCCAGGTGCCCCAAACACTGTGGTTTCTAATGTTCACTATTTTTCTAAATTCACACACCCTCTGTCTGATAATCTGTTCCTTAATTTTGCCAAAGAGCAACATCAAGACTTCTTGTTTACAGTTTTTAGAATATATTATATTCATCAATTTGAAAATGAGGACATCTGTCCTTTTCTGGGCTTGTGGAATCTCAGTAACCTGCATGATTTCCCAGAGACTAAGGACAGAGACTCTGAGAACCAGGCTGCAGGAGCTCAGTGACTCTCAGTGAGTTAGGCATCTGACTCTAGATCTCAGCTCAGGTCTTGATCTCAGGGTGATGAGTTCAAGCCCCACATTGGGCTCCATGCTGGACAATGGAGCCTACTTAAAAAAAAGATTCAGATGCTGACATTTTTCATCCCCCAGCAGGAGCTGTCAGCCTACCAGGGGGAAGTCCCTGGGCCTGGCCAACTGTGCTTGTTCACGTCTTAGTGACTTCTCCTCCCTGAGGTCTGTGCTAGCCTGTCCCGGCATGTAATGGTGGTTTAGCAGTTGTGCCTTCTCTCTTATCTGTGATGTCTCATTACTTCCCCATCAGTGACCTCTCCTCTCACATCTTCCTGCTCTGAAGAGGCAGATTTAGAAATATCACTTGTTGTCTCTTCCCGTTCTACAACATTCTTTCATTCTGGGCTTAATCCTTTAGGAAAGTCTTATTCTTTCATGGCTGTTCAATAAATATTAGCAGATAAATATAATTTTATTGACCACATATTGATTTGATCAAGTCAATTGAGACTAAGGTCAGCTGCCCCCAGGTCACAGAGGAAATGATGCCCCCTCTCCCTTGGATGCCCATAAATAGTGTTGGGAATGCTCTGGAGGACATCTGGCTGGTGATCGAAGGCACAGAGTCCTGAGGATTACTGAGCAGAGAGGAGCCCAGAGTGGGTGAGTGAGGGGAAGCGGTGAGGAGACAGGGATGGTAGCTCAGTGTCAGGAGAGACAAATGAAGCTGCAGTAAAGTCTGGACAGGTAGAACAGACACCTCACTGGTATCCCGTTCATAACTAATGACTGAGTATCTGTGGGTTGCACAGAGGTGGTGGGTTTCCTAGAGCTATCTTTGTCCTTAGCACCTCAGAGTGTGAGGGCCCATGGTTGGGACCTCTCAGGAAGTAGCCCCTTCTAGACTGAGAACCACATGAGACTTTGGGTTGGTGGATCTGGTTAGCTGTTATCTCCACCTTCTTTTGCCTTAAAAAGTGAAGAGTGTGGCCAGGAGGAAAGAGACCGGGAAGGAGTGTAGTGTGTGGCTTTTACCACCCACCTCTAGAAACATGACTCAGCTGAGCCTGAAGGCTCCGGTTTTCTTCCTTAAGGACTCTGTTCTCATTATAGAACTGAGGTGTGGATTCCAGGCCGGGGATGTAGAAATTGGAGGTAGACCCTATCTCAGAAAGTGTAAGCAGACACGTTACACATTAGGGTAACAGATGCTTTCCAGAAACTACCCATTCTGTCCCTCCAGAAATACTGTCCCAACCCAGCAGGAGTGCCTGGGTCCCTGAGGCCTGGACCCGAACTTGATGAAGAGTGTGTTTCACAGCAGGAGACTATCGTAGGCACGGAAAGGACTCCCTGGAAATGGCCACTTTGTCTTGGATAGGCAAGGCACAAAAGCTCTCACCCATGTCCTGCCTGCAGACACGTCACCAGTGTGTCAGGCTTTCAGCAGACTTGGTGGTACCCTACACTGCCAGCAGCGGGACAGGAGCAGGTCTTGGGACTGACGAGACGATGAGACACACACACACCAGAAAGACAATAGTAAACGTATTTCCCCCCAAAAAAGTAAGCAGGGCCATCCGCCAGTCCCCTGCTGGCGATGTGCACACCCTAGGTCATTTTTCAAAACTCTGCCACCAAGCCAAAGCCATGCAGGGCCACATGGGGCGGGGCAGCCAGGTCCAAGCACATGAAGGCCACAGGAAGTGCTCACTTTCTCCCAGCTGTTTCTGCAGCATCTGCAGCTCCTGCTGAGCCTTTGCCAAGGAGACCACGGGGGTCTCACAGCAGCCAAGGAGGGGAGGGCCAGTGGGGCTGAAAGGCAGGAAGCTGGGTGCTGCTGAGGGCAGTGGTGCCTGGGGAAGGCTAACCAGCGTGGGTATGGAGGGAAAGTGAAGGCCTAGAAACACCGAGTTGGGAAGAAAGGATGCACATCATTAGAAAGAAAGGAATGGAGAAAAGATGGAGAAAATGAAACTATTTCTTGTCTTGGTGTCTCCTTGAGGGGCGGCTATCATTCGCTGCCTGACAAGGCGAAGGGCCAGGGTTGCCACCCAAGAACCAGGCTTAGTGGACCCCTCTGACTTCTCCCTCACCGGGGACTTCTGGCATACATATCCTATGCTCATCTTGGAAACAACTGGCTAAAGCAGACAAGGTGGCATAGCTGTATCCCAGGCAGCTATGAGAGCCTCTCCCAGCTGTCCCAGGCATGGAGGGATCAGGACATCCACACGTTAATGCTCCCAAGCACCCCTAGGCATGAGTCAGTCCTTTCCCCTGTGACAAGACTCCCTACACCTGGAACTCCTCTGAGTATGAGGGCTCATACTGAGGAGGGCAGAAGCCAACTAGGACTGTGGGGAAATGTGCATTCCTCATGTGTGTCATTCAAGAGTCTCATGGAAACAAACCTGGGAATCTCAAATCAATGCATCCATTCACCAAAAGAAAAATCAAGGTCTTGGTGAAGTGACTCAGACACAATGGCTTGAATGCCGGTCTGGGCATTCAAATCACTCAGGAAAAATTCTTAATGCATGCAGATGCTTCAGGCTCTGCTCTACTAAGCCATAAACTTTGGGAGGAGGGCTTGGAAATTTGCATTTAAAATAGATCTCCACAGATGACATGATGTAGCCCATCTATGGACAAGTCTTTCGGGACCCTGGGACATTCTGATGTCTGATTCTGTCTCCTCTTTCCTAAAAACAGTTATATAGCAGGAAGCCTGTGGAGGGAGCAGAAACCAAGCCTGACCTGTGGAGAACGCCTGCCATAGAAAACAATGAGTACATTCTAATCACATCCCTCACCTCGGGATGCTGATACACCATCAGAGGAACACTGCGAGGACTCCCACATTGCCCAGTGACACAGGTCAGGCATCCTTCAGTTAGGCATTCCGATTTTAAAACCCCTGGCCTTCTGCTCCGTTTGACCCCAGAGCATTTGCACAGATGTCTACAGCGCTAGGCAACAACTTTTCCCCATGACTTCCTGGGCCAGCTGCTGCCTACTCTGGCCCAGAAACTTTGAGCCCCAGCTCAGAAAGGGTCAGGAACATCCCCTTCTTAAGATTTTGGCTGATGGACTCTTAGGAGAAATGGGAGCCACAGAAGGACAGCACTGTGCCTTCTACAGGCTCCTTATGACAAACCACACTGAAGGCACCAGCCAATTGTGGCAAGTGGTAGGAGGCGGGGACTAGGCTTCCCTTCTTCCTGCCATCACTGGTGTGGGGCTATAACTGAACAGCACACCCCTGGCAATTAGGTTGGGGCAAGTAAGTGAAATGTACTCCTCCAACTGACTGCAGGACAGGCACCATATACATATCAAGGGCTGCCCAGCTGGTCATAAATCCATGAGCGAATGACCATGTAATGTGAACAGAATCTTGCAGGATCCTGAAGCATCCTAAGTTGTTGCAGAGGCTTGCCCTGAAGATAAAATGGGTAATGCTTCCAGGCAAGCCATGAAGTGACTTTCTTTTTGTTCTGTGGTGACTATATAATCTGGGAGAGACATTTTGCCTCTGCTCCCCAGAGTGAAATCAAAGAAAGAAATGAAAATGTTTACTTTAAAAGGATTTGCTGACTACTGGTCAAAATTAGTATTCTGATCAAAGTCTACTGCAGATCTCTGATTTCCCTAAAATATTTAGAACCAAGAAAATGCAGACACAATTGGTAGACTAGGAAGTCTTCTTGATTTCATCCAAGATCTGATACCTAGAAGCTTCTGACAGTGGAAACATTTGTCCCTGTAGAAAAGCCAAACAGGCTGCTGAGGGAGAGGAGGCAGTGCTCCCGCTATGTTGGCTGTCGCATACCTGGATGGATGGTCCTGGCTGGTCTCTTGTGTGTGTGTGGGTGGGGGGGGTTCTGGGGATCTGGCAAGCTGATGGGGTTGCTGCTGGTTCAGCCTTAACCTCCCGAGGCACACTGGTTGCTGATGGCTTAGAAGACAGTACAACGGAATGACTCGAATGATGGATGGAATCTACAAAACCCATGAATGAAAGAAAATGTTTGGTGGTCGACAAAGAACTGGAATCTGGCCTTCTATTGAGCCAGGGATACCAGGGCAGGGAATGGCTTCCTGGGAAATAACCAAGCACAAACACTGTGAGCCATGTTCATTTCTTTGTTTGCAGATAGCTTCTTGAGGGAGGCAAACCATCTTAAAGGTGAGAGTGGGGCCCAGACACAGAAACCATGAAAATGGCATTTCTAAAAGTACCAGGTGGGAGCGACAGCATCCATGACCGCTGACAGATACCCAGGGGACACTGGCTTAGACGTGCAGTGAGCAAGACCACTGCAGGAGGGAATGATGTCCCATTTGAAGAAGGAAGTCAGACAGACGGTCAGTGCTCATGAGACAATGGGGAAGAAGAGCCTGCCTGGATATTCTTGCTCTTCCCACTGCTTCCCCTTGGGTCTATCCACTTGCAAATCCAGTAGAGACCCAGCGACACCCGTCAGAGTCAGGAGCAGTGCAAATATCCTGAGGCACTGGGGCCTCTACTTGGTGCTTGGTCCCAGGGCCACGTTCAGCCTGACACACACCATGGGGGATCTATAAGTCCTGGCTAGAGAAACAGGAGGTTACCTGAGTGACCAGGAAGAGCCTTCTTCTCTTCGTAGTGTGTGTACTTGCTGGCTACATCCATGTCAGAGCAGGCTTCCAGTTCATCAGACAGGAGGGAGGAACTGCTGGGAGAGCACCGGGAGTCTAACAAGGTATGGCTGCTGGAGGGCATGAGGGACCGGGCATCCAGCTTGGCTTCCAGGACCTCGATCACTTTCTCCTTCTCCTGCAGCTCTCTACTGAGCCTAAAGGGATGGAAGGAGACAATAGGTGAAGCCAAGGGCACCAACCCAACTTGTCCTGACCAAGGCACATAAGAAAATCCACCTAAGTCAAGGGAACCATTCCTGAGAAGAACCATCAAAATAACCTATCACTGATTAGGGACAGAGAGTAGGTAGGGTGCAGAGGGAGAAAGAGGGGCAATCACTACCCAGGGCACTGGCCACAGGAAACATTAGGAACTAGCAGAGACTCAGCCAGCCCTGTAAGACACAGCTGCTCCAAGTGCAATCCCAAGAACTGCAGGTCACCAGTCTCCAAGAAGGTAAGTACAGTAACTGAAGGTAAGCGGGGACAAACACACAGCAGTCTGACATCGCTGTTGACAACTGAGAGCAGGATGCATGGAATCATTTGGATGATTGAGGGTACAGTGCATGTATGTGTCTGAGATAAATTAGCAATGAAGACAAAACCAAAACCCTTTGCTCTTCACCGCAGGAACTTGGAGCTGCACCACGTGGTCTAAAGCACGCTTCCGACAGAGAGGGGCTTGGACTAGAGGCTACAGCTACAGATTTTGAGCCCATATTTTACTGTACATGGTAAGATTCTCTGCAGTAACTCACTGAAAACTGGTTCCTGGGCACCTGGGGGCTCAGTGGGTTAAAGCGTCTGCCTTCAGCTCAGGTCATGATCTCAGGGTCCTGGGATTGAGCCGTGCATCAGGCTCTCTGCTCAGTGGGGAGTCTGCTCCCACCCCCTCTCTCTACCTGCCTTTCTGCCTACTGTTTGTCAAATAAATAAATACAATCTTAAAAAGAAAAGAAAACTGGTTCCTGAGAGACCGTAGCCTCCCAGCCATCTGCAACACCCAGGTCTTTCCCCCTGGGGAACTACATTACAGTTCTTCAATTTCTTTTTTCCCCCAGGGGAACTGGACTATTACTAAGTGAGCTGCCAATGTAGCTTAGGGTAAGTCAACTTAGCAGCACAGCCTCGTCTTTAAACACCCAAGAAGAAAGCAGAAAAGCGCCTTGGAGGTGCCAACGACCCCTGGAACCTGGTTAGTTTACTGTTGAGTCAGACTGAGTCTAGGTTACCAAGCCTGGAGAATAATTACACAATAGAGTCAACAGAATTATAGCAAAAGAGAGACTAATGTGTCTCATGAATAAATGAACATGTTATAATCAGCATTTCCCTGTCCCAATTTGTAAAGTTACAGTCACCCGGGACCCCTTGGGTCTTGTTCCTGATTCCTTTACCAGATCCTATTTCAAGTTACCTGAGGGCCAGCGGTTCAGGTCCAGCTTCATCTTTCTCACTTTTATGATTTTCTGTAAGCCAAATTCAGAAAGACATGGTAAGAAATTAAACAGATCCCACTTCTTACATTATAAATGCAAGAGCATCTGTGGGTACAGAATGCTGATTCCTCTGTGTATGTCCAAGACATGTAGGAGAATTACTTGGCAAGGTTGCAGATTATATCCTCACAGGGGAGAACCTGTGGGCTCTCTTGAGCTCATGAGGCAGACCTCCCCTGACCTGGTGATCAGCCTCAGGACTTCCTCTACCTTAAATCAATGCAAAGAAGTTTGAAGCACACTTTATCATCTTCTCTCTGGAATATTCTACCTTCCAAGCCTGCCATAGACTCACTCCCAGATGCATGCTCTGTGTCCCATCACAGCGTTCATGGAGAGCTCACTCTTGTTCTGAGAGATGACAACCCGCTCTGTCCCACCTTTGTACCTGCCACCAGTGTGTGGGATGGTTCGCCCCAAAGACTGGTCCCACTATCCCTTGGGTACTCTCATGAAATGTTTTCTAGGTAAAGAACTCCAGTAATAACCAGTATTCCTAGCCCTTGCACTATGACATTCAGTGCCCAAGCCACGTCCAAAGGGCAGGATGCTTTAACTCTATTGGAATTATATTTATGCATGACACCATGTGATAAACAAAGGGACAATGAAAGGCTAAACCATTTCCCAAAGCAAATTAATGGTGGCATCCAGGCCACCACTTGAGTCTTGCAATTCTCAGGTTAGGCTTTTTTCACTATGATGACATCCTCCCATCTCTTCTCTCTTTCTCCCCCTTAGCACTGGAAGGACACAGCCTCCTTCCCTAAAGGTCACTTGCCATGAGTGCCTCAGTTTCTGCCATTGCAATCATGAACTCCTAATCCTGTGTTTCTCCTCAGTGCTCCTCACCAACCAGTTCTGATCCTGTAATGGCCCCAGGAAATGAAGTGGAAGCAGGACCTGGGTTAAAAGGCTGTGGTGGAGGTGTGGTGGTCATCTGGGCCTGGAGCTATGGGAGTGACTGAGTGTGTGCCAAAGCCCTGTGGCCAACTTATTGGTCCTGAGTTTGCTGGTAACCCTCTCTGTCAGCTGGCTTCCCTGGGCAAGTTGCTTTCAGAAGTTCTGCCCCAAGTAGTAAGCGATGTCATTGCTCCTAAGAAGGTCCTGAAAATATTTTATTGTATCTTTTGCATGCTGGGTGAGAAAGTAATAGATGCCTCTTCCTTCTCGTATCTTCTGGCATAGGTATTGTTAGAGCTGATTTAATGTTAAAACCTGTTTAACTATTAAAAAAAATAATAAAACCTGTTTAAACTATTAGTGCCTGCTTAGCCAGAGCGACTCCCTATTACCTGGGTAGCCATATTGTTGTTTACATCTAAAGACTTCATTCTGGGAATAAATACCCCAGTAGTTCCTGGTATCAGTTCTGGGTATCAATTCTGGGAGTAAACACCTTAACAATAGAAGCCACATACCTTGGGTCTGCAGTTATGCCCTATAAAACAAGCCTGTGAGATCGAGATGGGGTCGCTCTCTTCAGAGGCAGCTCTGACTGGTCAGTCTGGTTTCTGATGCCTGGCATAAAAATAAAGCTTTTGCCTTACTTTCAATTTGTATCAGTCTCGCTCCTTTGATAATGGACCCCAACATTCATCCAGGATCAAACGACGAGAACTGAGCCAGCATCAGAATTTCTGGGAAAAACCTCCAGAGGTAAGGTCTCGAGACCCCATTCTTTGAGATCTCGTCTGTCTGTCTGGTTGTGGAGCTTCAAGGGTATGGCCCACTGGGGAGAAACTGGATGCAGTATTGCTCCCCAGGGCTGGAGTGAATGCGGGGATGCCCCATCCCTCCTCTGGCACATTGCCAGGGGGTTTGAGTCCCCCTAGGCAGTCAGGGGACCTGCCAGGGGGTTCGAGTCCCCCTAGGCAGTCAGAGGACCTGCCAGGGGGTTCAAGTCCCCTAGGTGGTCAGGAGACTGAGAAAATCCTCACCAGCGGCAGGTTGTATGTTTTTGAGATATCTGGTTGAGAAAGGGCTGCTGGGTCTACAGTTGTCTGTGTCTTATCTTTTTGTTGTCTGTTGGGTTGTTTGTTGTGTTTGAAGAAATGGGGCAAGCAGGGAGCAAGGGACCTGTGACACCCCCGAGTCTTATTCTCCAGCATTTCAAGGATTTTCAAGGTAAAGCCACCCAGTTGGGTGACAAGGTTTACCCAGGAAAACTAAAAACACTCTGCCAACTGGAGTGGCCCACTTTCTCCACAGGGTGGCAACTGGAAGGAACATTTGCCTTGGCCCAAATCTACTCTACCCAGAGTAAGGTCTTTGATTTCCATCAAGACCAAATACTGTACATCGTGGCCTGGCGATACCTGGTGGAAGAGCCACCAGGTGGCTCAAGTCTCACCTTCCCCCTACTAACATAGCCATTTCTCTCCCTCTAAAGCAGGTCAGATCACCAAAACCAGAACAGAAAGATGAGGAGGAACCAGGGAAGACTGTCCTGCCTCTGTCAGATGCAGAGGACATAGATTATCCCCCTCCTTATCTGTCGCCTAAATCTGACTCCCAGTCTGGAGACATCTTTACCAGTCCACTTCATACACGGTTGGGATCCACCTATGGGACCACTGAGCAGAAGGACCACCCTGGTTCTTCCCCTTCCCTCTACCCCCCTCTGCTGCCCCCTACCCCACTGGCTCCATCGGTGCCGATGCTTCCTCTCTGTGAGGTCGTTCCAGTGGACGGGAGAGGGCACCCCCACCTAACCTATATCCCTTTCTCCTCTTCTGATATCTATAACTGGAAGGCCCAACATAAATCCTTCTCTGCCCACCCTCAGGATTTAATTAGTCTCTTGGAAACTGTCTTTCTTACCCACCAGCCTATCTGGGTGGATATTCAGCAGCTCCTTATGGCCTTCTTTAATGCAGAAGAGAGGGATTGCATTATGCGAGAGACCCATAAGGTGATGAGTGAGAGACTTGGCAGGGACCTCAATCCCTGGCAAATGGAGGACTACTGCCCAAAGGAACCCCCTGACTGGAACCCAAGCTCTGATGAAGGTAGAGAGAGCCTACATTTCTACTGCTGGGCTCTACTGGGAGGCGTCCATGTGGCTGCGAGGAGACCCATAAATTTATCTAAAATTAGTGCAGTGACTCAAGGTATGGATAAGTCTCTGGGGGCTTTCCTAGAGCCAATAAAATGTATAGCCCGATCGACCCTGAGGCACCCGAAAATCAGAGGGCAGTAAATCTTGCCTTTGCCAGTCAGTCAGCCCCAGGTATAAGGAGGAAACTTCAGAAAATTGAAGGATTTGAAGGGAAGAATCTGACTGAGTTAGTGGGAATAGCAGAAAAGTTGTTTAACAACAGGGATACACAAGAAGATGAAAAACAGACTAAAAAAAATAGTTGAAGTTTTGGCATTACATGAGGCAGGAAGGAGATGGGGGGAAAAGTTCAGTGGAAAAGAAAAAGGCAGGTAGGAGATGGTCAATGGAAAGAAAAGCCTAAGCACAGAGAAAGCAGGTGGGAAGGCTTAGATTCAGATCAGTGTGCTTACTGCAAGGAAAAAGGACACTGGGCCAGAGAGTGTCCTAAGAAGAAAATGGCAATGCTGGCCACCAAAGACTGAAGGGGCCATGGTTCAGAGCCCCTCCCTGAACCTTGGGTTAAAATTGAGGTGGAGGGGAAATCAGTTGATTTTTTGGAGGACACCAGAGCCCAATTTTCATCATTACTAAAGCCTATGGGAAAACTATCTGGAGAGGAAGTCTGGGTACAAGGGGCAAATGGCACAGAAAGACAGAAATGGACAACAGAAAGGACTTTAAATTTGGACTTGGGAGTAGTCAAACATCAATTCTTGGTCCTCCCTAATGCCCCGTATAACCTGATGGGAAGAGATCTCCTCCACAAACTATGGGCTGGCATTCAGTTCTCAGAAGGAGACACGACTGTAACTTTGGGACAACCCACTGTGCAGATGCTTGTGGCAGCAGTAGATAAACATATCCTTTACAAGCCAGTCTCAGAACCAGAAGAGATAAGGGAGGGAAGCTTTCTCCAAACCCTACAGGTCAAGTTTCCGGAAGTCTGGGCAGAAGGGAGGCCTCCTGGCCTGGCCAAGGGACGGACTCCAGTAGTGATACAGTTAAAAGCAATGGCTATGGCTGTTCCCATCCAGCAGTACTCCCTCCCTGGGAAGCAAAGGAAGGGATCAGAAAACACATTAACCGTCTCCCAGGAAACAGGATCCTAGTTTCTTGCAACTCTTCATGGAACACGCTTTTGCTGCCTGTCAAAAAGGCTGAAGCTGAGGGACGCCTGGGTGGCTCAATTGGTTAAGCGGCTGCCTTCGGCTCAGGTCATGATCCCAGCATCCTGGGATCGAGTCCCACATTGGGCTCCTTGCTTGGCAGGGAGCCTGCTTCTCCCTCTGCCTCTGCCTGCCACTCTGTCTGCCTGTGTTCGCTCCTGTGCTATCTGACAAGTAAATAAATAAAATCTTTAAAAAAAAAAAAGGCTGAAACTGGGGAGTACCGACCCGTTCAGGACTTGCGGGAAGTTAACAAATCGGTTGCGATGACATGGATGGAACTAGAGGGTATTATGCTTATCGAAATAAGTCAATTGGAGAAAGACAACTATCATATGATCTCCCTGATATGAGGAAGTGGGGATGCAACAGGGGTGGGGATTAAGGGGGTAGGAAAAGAATAAATGAAACAAGATGGGATCAGGAGGGAGACAAACCAAAAGAGACTCTTAATGTCATAAAACAAACTGAGGGGGGTGGGGGGAGGGGGATGGGAGAGGGTGGTGAGGTTACATTATATGTTTAAATAAAAATTAAAAAAAAAGAAATTAAAAAAAAAGATATCCACCCGACGGTGCCCAACCCCTATACCCTACTCTCCCTTCTAGGCCCCAGAAGAACTGTGTATACCGTCTTAGATCTCAAGGATGCATTTTCTTTTTTTTTGCATACCTTTGGCAAGGGAGTCTCAACCCCTCTTTGATTTTGAGTGGTCCGTCCCACAGGAACGGTTCCAGGGCCAGCTCACCTGGACAATACTTCCCAAGGATTCAAGAATTCACCCACCATCTTTGACAAGTCCCTACACAAGGATTTGCATGAGCACAGAATCACCAACCCAGAAGTCACTCTATTACAGCATGTTGATGACTTGCTAATAGCCGCTGAGGACTATGAATCATGCTTGCAGGGGACAAAAGCTTTCTTACAGACTCTGCAGGGAAAAAGGGCATTGGGTGTCAGCAAAAAAAGCACAGCTTTGTCAGAGCCACAGCACTTATTTAGGCTTTGATCTCCATGATGGAGTGCATTCACTGTCTGAGTCCAGGAAACAGGTGATCACCCGATACCCCCACCCCACCATGCCCCAACAAGTGAGGGAGTTTCTTGGGATGGTGGGCTACTGCAGGCTGTGGATACCATGGTTCGCAGAGATCGCCCAACCCCTCCACGAGCTGTTTAAGGGAGGACTCACTATGGTGGAGTGGACAGCTGAGGCAGAAGGAACATTTCAAAAATTACAAACAGCCTTAGTGAGTGCCCCAGCACTGGCCATCCCAGATGTTACCAAGCCCGTCCACTTGTATGTGGATGAAAAGGCAGGGGTGGCCAAAGGGGTCTTGACTCAGACTCTGGGGCCTTGGCAAAGGCCAGTAGCCTATTTTAGCAAAATACGAGATCCAGTAGCGGCTGGGTTCCCCCCCCTTGCCTCCGCAAAATTGTTGCCAGGACCCTCCTGGTCAAGGATACAAGTAAATTGACTTTGGGTCAAAAATCTCATCTTGACCACTACTCCCACTATCGAAGGCCTCCTCTGGACCCCACTGAACCGGTGGATGACAAATGGCCGAGTGACAGGGTATCAAGCCCTCCTTCTCAACAAACCAAACCGAACGTGACTTTCTGGCCCCTCGCAGTGCTAAATCCAGCCATGTTGCTGCCAGAAGAGCTAGCTGACTACCCACAGGACTGCGGGGAGGTCCTAACCCAGATCATAGGAATAAGGCCTGACCTCAGAGACACTCCCCTCTTGGATTCAGAGATGACTCTCTTCACAGATGGGAGTGGCTACATAGCTGATGGAGAGATCTGCGGGGGTTGCGGTGGTTTCTCCTGAACAGGAGCTCTGGAAGGTGGCCCTGCCACACGGAACCTCAGCACAAAAGGCAGAGCTGATTTCACTCACCAAGGCACTGCAGATGACCAAGGGTAAGACCACCAACATCTATATGGACAGCAGGTATGCCTTTGATACTCTCCATATACATGGGGCTATTTATAAAGAAAGGGGCCTATTAACAGCAGGAGGAAAAGAAATTAAAAACAGAAAAGAAATATTGGCTCTCCTCCAGGCTATTTGGGACCTGAAAGAGGTGGCTGTTATGCATTGCCTGAGGCACAAAAAGAGGATTGATCTGGTTTGAAAAGGAAACCAATTAGCAGATGGACCCACAAAGCAAGCAGCCCAGGAAATGGCACAGGAAATGGTTATACTCCCAGCTCCAGCCCTACCAGAAAAATCAGAGGAAGATTTAAAATATTTGCAAAAATGGGCTAAATTAGACTATGAAGGGGATTGGGCTAAGACTAGGACAGGAAAATCAATTCTTCCTCAAAGACTAGGAAAAAAAATTAGTAAGCCAAATACATCAGGGCATTCATTTAGGGACACACAAGCTTAAGGAGCTCATGGATAAGCAGTTCCAGGTTTCTAAATTAGGGCGTATGGCTCAGGGTGTGGTTGATAGATGTGCTCAATGTCAGGCAGTAAAAGCGGGAGGAACTAGGATGGGAAGAGGAAAAAGAGAAAGAGGTAGGGAACCAGGAATTTATTGGGCAGTAGATTTTACAGAGATGAAACAAGGGAAGTATGGACACAAGTATATGTTAGTTTTTGTGGATACCTTTTCAGGCTGGTAGAGGCTTTCTCCACCAAGCATGAGATGGCAGGAATGGTAGCCAAAAAGCTACTAGAAGAAATAATTCCTAGGTTTGGGTTGCCTCTCGCAATTGAGCTAGACAATGGCCCTGCATTTGTGAGTTCAGTCTCACAGGTATTGACCAAGGCCATGGGCACTAATTGGAAGCTACACTGTGCCTACTGGCCCCAGAGCTCCAGACAAGTAGAGAGAATGAACTGGACTCTTAAAGAGACCTTGGCAAAGTTAATTCTGGAGACTAGCAGTGGATGGGTGGATCTTCTTCCCTTTGCCCTCCTTAGGGCGCAATGTCACCCTACTTAAACAAGGTTACCCCATTTGAAATAATGTTCGGGAGACCCCCTCCACTCTGCCCATGGATACAAGAGGTTGCCCTAGCGGAAATGACTGATCAGTCTGTACTTCAGTCACTGCAGGGGATCCGAAGCGCCTACACTGAGACAGAGACAGAGGTAAAAACCACATCCTTACCAACCTGGAGACTTGGTTTGGATATGCCGCCACTGAGTGGAGAACTTGGAGCCCGCTGGAAGGGACCATTCATGGTCATCCTGACCACCCCCACGGGAGGGCAGTAAAAGTAGAAGGCATCAGGGCTTGGATTCACGTGTGTCACATCAAATGAGCCAAAAGCAAGGACACCCCCCAGAAATGGGAGCCACTGCAGGTGCATCCCACCAACTGTGGACTAAAACTAAGACTCAAAAGCGTTTCATATCTTGGTCACTTTTAACCCTGTTCCTACTCAGCAGTAGCCAGGGGACACCTCATCAGCCTAAAACAGTCCAATGGAAAAATCAGAAAGACAGCGGATGGAACAACACTCAAGGTTAACGACACCTCAGGTCAGCCTGTTTTCACCCTCGATCTCTGTGATTTGTTGTCAGAGATAAATGTAAAATTGCTTGGGGATAGCACCCCCTTTGGGATGGGTGGCCCGTACCCAGTTCAGGGATGTGGGGACCAGTCATATGAGTTTCACTTGCAAAGTTATCAATTTTATGCCTGCCCTGCTAACGGAGAACCTAATTGCCAAGGGGCAGGGGAATTCCACTGTGAAGCCAGGGGATGTGAAACAATAGCCCCCTGGACACACCATGACATGTATATTGACCTCATCTGAATTAGACCACCAGTCAACTGGGAAAATTGCCAGATCAGAAAATGTGATCCCATACAGATCACAGTTTAAGTTATGGCAGTTGGGGTCATCGGGAAGCGTTAATTGGGAGGCAGGAAAAACTTGGGGTTTAAGACTGACTGTATGTATGGGGAAAATTCCCAGGTACAGCCTTCACCATCCAAAAAACAAAAATCAGGGAGCCACCCTGGTTGATAGGGCTGAACCCAGTTTTAAATCCTCCCAAGCCACCAAAACCAACCAGACCACCTGCCACTGCAACCCCAAAAGAGACTGTCATGGAAAATAAAAAAGAGAGTGTTGACAGTGACAGCAGTGCCACCAAAGTTTTACTCCCACTGGTAGATTCAATGTTTAGCTTTTTAAATGCCGCAGACCCTAATATTACTTGAGACTGCTAGCTATGCTTAAACCCTCAGCCCCCATGTTATATTGGAATTGGGGCCAATCTTACTGTAGGGACTCAGAAGGGACAGATTTAAAATGAAATTTCTTATGACTCTCGTGAGTTGGGAAAGGTACCTAGACTAACCTTAGGGGATATAGAAGGAAAGGGACTTTGCCTTGTGACACAAAAAGAAAACAAGCTTCCCCATATAGAGACCTATGTAAGACCATAATAATCCCTACTGTCTTCACTAACTTCCTTAAGGCCCCCACTGGAGCCTGGTTTGCTTGCAGTTCAGGACTCACGCCATGCCTTAATCTCACTTTGTTCCAAAACTCTTCCTGGAACGAACTCTGTATAACTGCCCACATTCTCCCCAGGTAGATTATTATGGAGGACCTGAGGGATTTCAACATCTTACTGTAGGGATAGAATGAACAAAGCATGGGGTTTCCATCCTAATCCCAGCACTAGTTGTGGCAGGGATAGCAGGGTCCACAGCAATAGGGACCACAGCTTTAATAAAGGAAGAAATAGATTTTGAGACTCTTGGGTCCCAAGTAGATGCTGACCTACACTATATGCATGAAAATATAGACAAACTAACTGATTCTTTGAGCTCATTAGCTGAAGTAGTACTGCAAAATAGAAGAGGGCTTGATATACTATTCCTAGCAAAGGGGCGGGGGGGGGGGGCTCTGCATAGCCCTGGGAGAAGAATGCTGCTTCTGGGTAAATCATACTGGAGTCATCAAAAACAGTCTGGCATCCATTAAAAGGAGACTAGATGAATGCAAGCAACAACGCAAAGAACTTCCAGGGATGGTTTGAAAATTTGTTCAACTGGTCTCCATGGATGACCTCCCTAATATCAGCAATTGCAGGCCCCCTGGATTTACTATTACTAATGTTGCTTTTTGGCCCCTACATTATAAATACCCTAATGTCATTTGTACAAAAGAGAATTGGTGCGATAAAAATGCTAGTCCTACAAACTCAATATACAAGAGAACGTGGGACTGACTGAAGAGTCAGATAATTGACTAATCTCCAAAGAAAAAGGGGGAAATGTTAGAGCCTATTTAATCTCAAAACCTGTTAAACTATTAGTGCCTGCTTAGCCAGAGTGACTCCATATTACCTGGGTAGCCATATTGTTGTTTACATCTAAAGACTTCATTCTGGGAATAAATGCCCCAGTAATTCCTGGTATCAGTTCTGGGTATCGATTCCGGGAGTAAACACCTTAACAATAGAAGCCACATACCTTGGGTCTGCAGTTATGCCCTATAAAACCAGCCTGTGAGATCAGGACGGGAATGCCCTCTTCAGATGTGGCCCTGACCAGTCAGTCTGGTTTCTGATGCCTGGCATAAAAATAAAGCTTTGCCTTACTTTCAATTTGTATCAGTCTCGCTCCTTTGATAATGGACGCCAACAGGTATGACAGCGCTCAGACCTGATCCTGAGTCAGGGAATCATATTTCCTAATACAGGAGACAAGAGGAAAAAGTAATAATGAAAACAAGTGAATGTGAAATTATGGGCCTTCAGTAGAGATTTCCATGAGAACTTTTCAAAGGAGCTCCCCAGACCAAATTCTGGCACAGAAACCAAAGTATTTAAGAGTAAATCCCACTCTGATATGTGATATCAGTTTAGCAATTTAGTGATTCTTTCAATGTTTTGTGCATGTTAGTCCTATGTCCAGGAGAATCCGAGGTCCTGTGGAGGTAAATATGGTGCCCAATTTTACATTCCTCATGGGACTAGTAGAGTGTAGATTCACAGCTGATACTCAAGAAACACTAAATGTATTTATTGACTAGATATTCTATAGAAACAAAAAAAAAATTCAGTGACTAGAATCACGTAATCCTGGGACACCTGGCTGGCTGGCTCAGTAAGAAGCTCATGTCTCTTGATGATAGGGCCTGGTGTCTCCCAAGCAGGGCCTACTGACCTTTCCTCAGATCTAGGCCTAGCAATTAAGTAGGCACCCCACGCAATTAAGTTCAAGCCCCACATCGGGTGGAGACATTATGTAAAATAAATAAATACATAAACTTGGGGGAAAATAAGGAATCATTTAATCCTAAGTCTAGATAAGATCTTTCATGCCTTCTATTTGGAAGATCTTTTCTATTATGGCAGACTATTTTGCCAAGATGGCCATTAGACAAGTTCCTGTTCCAAGTGTTGTTTTGCCAATGTGCCTTTGCCCCTTCTCTCATTGGCAGGTAGAGGCTGTTCTCCACCTCCTTAAATCAGGGCAAGCTCTGTGAGCACTGTGACTGAGGTAATAAGGAAAGTGACCGTGTTAAGTCCAGAGTAGCTCTGAACTGTCTGGAAACTTCGACTTCCACTCTGAGGGAAGCCAGCTGCCATGCCAAAGTGGAACTACTCTGAGACCACTATGAGAGGCTCACCCCAAGAAGAAAGACCCTGGAAGACAAGAAGCCAAGGGGGGAAAGAGAGAAACTAAGGAGTATCATATCACCAGACACGTGAAGCCACCAGACAACTGCCCCAGGAGAGGGTCCCAAGCAATAGCCACCCTGCTGAGCCCTGTCAATCCACATAAATTATTGTTTGAGGCCACTAAGCTTTTGCCTAGGTTCAAACTCAATGCAGATAAGGACAGATACCCAGTGTCTTTCAACACAAAATATCAACAATAGTAACAGTTATGGTAAGTTGTAAGTTGTACTGAGAGCTTAATATATGTTAGGCAATTTTGATCACTTGTACTAATTCATTTAAACCCAGTAACTACCTGTTGAGATAGGTTCTCTTACTCTCCTCATTTAATAGGTAAGGTAAGAGCCCAGAAAGTCTAAGTAAGTTGAACAGCTAGAAAGTGCCAGAGCTAGGATTCAGACCCAGCCAATCGAACTCCAGTCTTCCTACTACACTGCATATCCAGTCGCTTTACTAATATATTCCTGAGAAGAAATCCCAGAGATCTGGTGTCTCCCAAGCAGGGCCTACTGACCTTTCTTTGGATCTAGGCCTAGCAATTAAGTAGGCACTCTTCTGATCGCCCTGTTGGGTTCTCTCTTCTACCTGCCTGGGCTAGCCCACCTCCAACACAAACTTAGACATTTTCAATTCTATCAGTTCCAAAGAGTGTCCCCCTTACCCAGGCCAGGAGGCTGATCTCAGTTCCTCTGCCAGCTTCCCTTCCACTCCAGTTTTTGGGAGCTGGGCCTCTAGCTGGGACACTCTCTGGATCAGACTCTCCAGATCCTTTTAAGCCTAAAGCCCTGGGGGATAGAAAGCCCCAGTGCCATCAGACAACCACCCCTCATCCTCATCAGTGACACTGTGAGGTGAAGATCCCTCAAAGGTGCCAACGGCCTTCAGCTTTCGTGGTCTCTCCAGACTAGATGAATAATCACTTGTAACCAAGAGGGACTGGACCTGGCTTTTGAGGTTCTGGATGATCTTGTTGGCATTCTGCAGCTGGGCCTTCAGGTCCCTGATGTCCTTCTGCAGGACAGAGATGACTTCCAACTTTCTGTATGCACAGAACTCCTTCCCTTGAGAGCTCTCCAAGGGCTCCTTCCCCAGGGGGCTATCCGCTGGGAAGCCCAGGTGCCCCTCCTTCAGTGCTGCTTACTGCTGGTGAATGAGAGAAGAATGAGGCACAAACAAGTCAGCTGCAAGAGAAAGGGGGCAGGGGACAACAGCAGAAAAGACTGTTGCCCTGAACAACTCCTCAGTCCTGCTTTTATTAGATGGAAACAGTAACCCACAGAAGAGCTGAAGAAGGCCAAACATTAATCATAGGCCTTGTAGATAAACAAGAAGGAGGGTAAAATATGTCTGTACATCCAGTATAAAGTTTATAGTTGAACAAGCACATTCAAAGGACTTATCTAACTAGCCACAGGTGCTTTTGGGGGGGAGGGGAGATAACGGAAAAATGAAGCAGGCAGTGTTCTACTCTGAGCGGGCCAGGCATCCCCAGCTGCTTAGCTTTAAGGCCATATTGTCCTCTCCCCCAAAGGCCTGTTGCCAGTATGTGTTTTTCTTAAGGCTATGTCTAAATGTGTTTGGTAACTAGCAAAATTTCCCATAGGTTACATTTTAAGTAATACATTGTTCTGAGGGACAGTTGTACTCAGGGCCATTTCCCTGAGGCTGTTGTGCTCCTCACACTCTGAGAAAAGACAAAGACATCTTCCTGAATAAAGCTACATGTGCTGCTGAGGCTTGGAGGCAGCTCTGGTGCCCGGAACAAGAATCACTAGAATGAAAGTTGAGGCGGTACTTTATTCAGCAGGTCAGGAACCAGGTACAGTTACCTTCCACTGCCCTGAGTGTTTTTTCTTTTCTCAATTTCAGTTTGGTGGGTGTCCCTATAGTAAAAGTCCTAGGATGGAAAAACATATATTTTTTTTAGTTTAGGGTTTGCATGTCTCCACAAGCTCATCTGGTCTCTTCATTAAAAAGTAAGCCTTTGATGACCATCCATTGGACAGAACTTTCCTTCTTTTAATCAATAGCAGTATGTTGGAAACTAGAGACATTCCCACTCCCACTCAGCCTTGTGTTGGATAAGAGTTCTCTGCCAAACTTCCTGTGTCTCACTGGTCCTGGGTCCCCTTCCTTCTACCATACCCCTCAGCCCTACTCCTTATTAGGTGTGGGATTGGCCAACAGCTCCCAGATGGGAAGGCTGACTCCAGGGAGACCAGGTGAGTCCTGCCCTTGTGTTCCTACTTGGACTGGTGCTCTCCTCTGGCTCAGCTTCATTCTCACTTCAGCCACGGGTCTCATAGCCCAGATCCTGGAGGTCCACAAGCACCTGCTTGCTGTCCTGCTTCACCAAGGATTCACCTGTTCAGGAAGAGACAGAGGGTGTCACAGAGGCTCTCAGAATGTCCCATGTACCTCCTCAACCTCAGGGACATGTGCCCTAGCCCTCAGGGGACAGGGAGGTTACAGCCAAAGTGGAATGGATACTTTTTTGGACCCAAGTGTGAGAAGAGACCACTCACCCAGGCAGGGCTTCCTTCCACCAGGATGAGCCTCGGTGTGCCACTGGTGATATCACCTACAACAACTGAGGATTTGTGGGGACCAGATATCTTTATGTAGGGTATTATATATATATTATCATCCCTAGAAGCTCCAGCAAAACTAGCCAGTGCTTTATCCACAGAAGCTCAGTAAATATGTGAATGGGGCTGAACTAGTTTAGAGTCCTAAAACATCAAGATCCATATGGTTCAATAAGATATCTACATGTGACTACTACATATTAAATTAATTAAAATTAAACAAAATTCCCAAATTGAACTAGACACATCTCATGTTCAATCACCATAGGAAGTTCTAGTAGAAAGCATGGATTCTAAACCAACATTGATGGTATATTTTTGAAGAATGGAATTTGGTGCCAAGAAGAGGAGAGAAACTATATGTTGAGAAATGTAAAGCATTTTGCTGACTATACCTGAAATCAGCAAATCTAGATGTTAGCCCATTTCTTCCCTATATGCCCATTTCTTCCCTATATGCTCATTGCAAACTTGCTTTGTTTTTTTCTTCTTCTCTGCCAGGTGCAAAAACTGAAGTTAAATAATCATTTCCACAATTCTAGGACCTGGTCGGGATTAAATTTGTTTTGAGGCTGGGGAAGAAAAGGGAAGTCTACAAAGCACATAGACAGATGTCTTAGTGATGGTGAACCTAAGACTTACTAAGCATGATTCTGTATTTCTCCAGTTGGTTGGTCTGGACAAAGACCATGGCTTCTGATATCAACAGCTTCTCCTGGAGGTCCTGGTAGCATTGTCTGCAGTGGGCCAGCTGAAAGTGCAGGTGCTTGGTTGATCCAAGAACGCTACATTCCGATGGAGTTTCAGGGTCTTGGGCCTGGGGTCAGTTATCCAGCTGTGAAAAGAGAGGCAGAGGAGAGGAAGAGGGAGAAGCAGGCTCCCCGCTGAGCAGGGAGCTGGATTTGGAACTTGATCTCAGAACCTGGGATCATGGCCCGAGTCAAAAGCAAATGCTCAGCTGACTGAGCTACCCAGGTGCCCCCTCAGCCTCATGTTCTAATTTTCACTGGTCTCTGGAATAAACAAGGGTACTTACAGTGTTAAGAAAAAAAAAAGAATAAGAAAGACCTTTCCTGGGACAAATTTATTATGGGTTCTACAACTCTATTAATTATCATTGGTCAGTTTTCAACCACTGGATGAGAAATTGGGACCTAGGGGAAGAAGAAATAAATAATGCCAATCAGAACTACAATCAGATATACTTCTGTAATTATTTGCTTTATGTCTGGCTTTTTTGATAGATCATCTTCCTGAGGTCAGGGACTCTTCCTGTCCTGCTCACCCTGTATCCCCAGAGCCTCCACAGTGCCTGCCACATAATACATGCATACTTGTAGGATAAATAAAATGGATAAAAAAACTAATTTTTACCAAGACATTATAGACTCTATCCTTTCTTCACACTGAACCCTTCACCAGGGTTGGATGGAAGTGTTAAAAAAAAATACATTGCTTTAACAAGGCAATTCATTTAAATAGGTAGTTTTCTTAACCTTTTTGAGCCTCAGTCTCCTTTTATATAAAATAAGGATAACTCAAAACTAGTAGAGCTACTGGATGCTTAAATGGAATTGCATATGCGGTCTAGTCAGTTCAGGGTCTACAACAGAGGAGCCATTTTATTCTGCTATACCAGCTGCACACCTGAGAAGTACTAACTTCAGAATTCTATTAGGTAGGGGCATCTGGGTGGCTCAGTGGGTTAAAGCCTCTACCTTCAGCTCAGGTCATGATCCCAGGGTCCTGGGATCAAGCCCCACATAGGGCTCTCTGCTCAGCAGGGAGCCTCCTTCCTCCTCCCTCTCTGCCTACTTGTGATTTTTGTCTGTCAAATAAGTAAATAAAATCTTAAAATAATAATTCTATGAGGTACTTGTAAAACAAAACAAAAATACACCACAACTTTAGAACTAAGGCCTATGGAACCACATTTTACTTTAGTCCTGCAGGTGATCCGTAAGCACGCTAAATTGAGAACTGCTGACTAGAAGAGGCACGGGAAACTAGTAATTCACACCTGAAGAAATAGCAGTTGGCTATCCTCCTAGATTGAGTTTCTTAGAAACCTGAACTGGCTGGCTTAGTCAGTAGAGCATGTGACTCTTGATCTCGAGGTTGTGAATTCAAGCCCCATGGTGAGCAGAGAGATTACTTAAACAATAACAACTTCTGCTTTCACTTAAGTAGAATTTCACTTCAGTAGAAAGAAATATCATGGGGGCACCTGGGTGACTCAGTTGGTTAAGCATCGGACTCTTGATTTCAGCTCAGGTCATGATCTCAGGGCTGTGAGACTTAGCCCCACATCAGGCTCTGCACCAGGCATGGAGGCTGTTCAATATTCTCTCTCTCCTCTCCTTCCAACACTCCCTCTCCTTGTGCATACATTCTCACACTTACTCTCTCTTTCTCTTGAAAGAAGGAAAGAGAAAGAAAGAAAGAAAGGAAGGAAGGAAGAAGTGCCTGGGTGGCTCAGTCCCTTAAGTGTCTGCCTTCAGGATCTGATGATCCCACGGTCCTCAGATCGAGCCCTGCATCGGGCTCCCTGCTCAACAGAGAGCCTGCTTCTCTCTCCCCCTCTGCCTGCTGCTCTATGTACTTGTGCTCTCTCTGTATATCTCTATCAAATACATAAATAAAAATTTTTTTTTTAAAAAGAAGGAATATCACAATTTAGAGTAAAAGAACCAGCATGAGGGATGATCACAAGAATATTTCCAAGACTGTTCTAAAAAGTATATAGCATAGAAGAAAAGGCTTAGACATTAAAAAATTCAGAGGCAGGGGTCTAGCCACGGACTAATATGCAACTTTGAGCAAGCTGCTAGAACTTTTGAGACTGGAGTTTCCTTGACTATGAAATAAGGATTAGGCTAGATGCTAAGGTCCTCTTCAGCACTAATATTATTCTATGACTTGGGAATGTTTAAGTGGCACATAATAGGCAGGGAAACTATAGGGCATGAATTAGAAATTGTAAAATTGCACTGCTGTGTTCTAAACAACAGGCCTCATGATGATTATGACCCTCAGGGATGAACAAATGAATGGATTAGTCCTACCTTATCAGCCTGTTCCCCAAACATCTTTTAAAAAATGCCATGAAAAATAAAGTGGCCAGGGGCACCTGGGTGGCTCAGTCAGCTAAGCTAAGTTCCTGATCCAAGGATGCTGGGATCAAGCCCCAGGTCAGGCTCCTGCTCAGTGGGGAGTCTTCTTCTCCCTCTCCTCCCCACCTGTGCTGTCTCTCACTATCTCTGTCTCTCAAATAAGTAAATATATATATATATATATATATATATATATTTTAAAACACAGTGGTCAATCTAACCAATGAATCAGCTATATACCACTTCCGTAAAGTTAACAAAATAGCAGAGATTGTTAAAAGTGCTATTCCATGATTTAGGGATTCATGTTGCTAAGAGAGAGCTGAGTGGAAGCAAAAGCCCCCTGTATCATCTTCCCTCAGGGACTCTTCTGGTTCCCCATGCAGCAGTGAAGCATCATGGGTAGTAGGACATTCTTCAAAATGTTCCAGTCAATGCAAAAGAGCAATACCTGTCATACATGGGGAGATTTTCACTTATGACTCTATGGCTAATAATGGGCATTAGTACATGGAATTAAGACCAGATTTAAATAATTTGAATGATCACCATTATCCAATATTACTGAGTTTTCTCTTAAGAATATGAACCATTAATGCACGGAGCTTGGGATGTGGACCAGGAAGCCCTAAAACAGCAGAAATGCCTTTATTGCAGCGAGGTGGACTCCCTTGCTATGGTGACCTCCTGATGGGCAGGTTTTCCCTCCTCTGGGTGCTGTCCTACTTGATGTGGGCCGGAGGAGAATCCTGCCTCCTCAGTTTGAGACTTTAGCTCTTTTAGTTCCTCCTCAGCTCTTCTTTTCTCCTCTAATTGTTGGTGGGTCTCTGCCCACAGGTGGAGCATTTCCTCCTGAAGACCTCTGTTATTGTCCCCTCCTGCTGAGGAAGGAGGGGGGAAGACATACATTCTGGGTTTCCACAGCTGCCAGGATTTTGTCCAAGGCCACTTTGATGAGCTGAAAGAAAATCACAATTTAAAGAAGTTAGGTCATGAGAGAGGATTCAAGAGGAACATCAGATGGCAAAGGCAGCCATTAATGGGAACAAAAAAGGCAGCCCTAAAATGAGCTCACCCTAAGGACTTCCTCAGCCATAAGGGCCCTGGAGACTGGACTGGATGGGTAGGACACAAGAGAGCCATGGTTCAGAACTGCTGCCATGGGAAGGAAGAACCACATCCAGATGTGGGTGAGAAAAAAAATAGCACATCATAAATAAAAACCCAATGCAAGCAATTGAGTTTACATGGGAGCAGAGAGTGTGGATTCCATGGTTATTCTCTCCCTGAGGAACCGAGTCTCCTGAGAGGCTTCTTACAAGATAGGAAACTTCCTTGACACAGCAACATCTAAGTCCTTGACTATAAAGATCTCGGCTTGAGACACCAGCTCTCAGAACCTAAGGCCAAGCCTGCACCTCAGGCCCTAAAAAGGAAGACTGAGACAGGAGGCATTCAGCCACAGGTAAAACATCAGCTTAATTTCACTGGCAGCAGGAAAATCACACCTCATAACTACGGAGAGGTTAAAGTGAGGCCACCTGCCCACTTGTTGCTTATCACTCTTGGGCTAATGCTGACAGGCAGACTCTACAAATCAAAGCACCTGAGGAGAACACAAGATGGAAATAACTTCCCAACACTTTTCTATGTTCCGTGGATACTCCTGAAGTTACTCTTCAGTGCATCAACTCAAGCAGATCATGTAGCTTTTCCTCAAAGGAGAAATTTTAAAGCTTGGGTTCCTCTCCAGTTTCCCCCACACTCTTAAAAGTATAGAAACCAAAACCCGAGTATGAGAGCCCACTCCGTGTATGACTAAGTATTTTGGTGCAAGGATTTCTTGTCCATCCATCCAATATTAATCTTAATACATCCCAATGCTACGTCATTTCTTTCTCCTCTTGGTGACTGCACTTTGGGGTTCTACTTAGCTTCGGGTCTATGTTGGCCTCCCAATTTCCCACCTCTCTCCCACAGCTATTTTGGCTTCGTACTGGTTCTTCTATCTGTATTAACAGTGTGACTTGTACTTGTCACTGATAAATTCGTTCTGGCCATCCAGAATCATTTCTCAGTGATCAAAGTCTTCAAAATATTTTATGTGCATCTCCATAAATCAAGTAGTAGCCACTCGATTGGGCATGATTTGTAGAATTAATTACATGCTTTATACCTTCTTTCAGGTCACAAATATATAGAACAGAACAGGGCCCAGAGCTGCTTAAATGGATCAATGACTGACAGAGCTGCTTTGCCTGGCACAAAGCCACAGACTTCTGCTCATAATGGAGCTTGGTAAGACCTAGGCTGCATGGGTGGAGTTGATTCACAGCATGAACTTGCCAGTAGCACAGTCAATTAGGTTGCAAAGAAAGAGAATGAAGAAAGATGCATAGACACTGCTGCTCATTTCCCAGGCCTTCCTAGGGTTCTGAGCCTGACTTTTGCCTCTCTGGTTCTCCTACTGGGCTCAATTAGATTGGCCTATCTCCACATGTGCCACCAAGCACTTGGGACAAAATAAAGAAAGAGGGACTTGATAAAACCACTTTTGAAAATTTAGGACTTCAACCCCTCGTTTAAACTATGAGATGTTACCTTTCTACATAAACCCTATTCAATGAACTTAACTAAAATAAACATAGGCAGGGCACCTGGGTGGCTCAGTCAGTTAAGCATCTGCCTTCAGTCTCAGGTCTTGATCTCAGGGTCCTGGGATTGAATCCCATATTGGGCTCCCTGCTCAGGGGGGAGTCTGCTCCTCCCTCTGTCCCTGTCCCTGCTTTATCTCAGTCTCTCAAATAAATAAATAAAACCTTTAAAAATAAACATTACCTTCAACTTTGAATATAGGCACTTTATTCTTCTCTAAAACCTAAGCATTCTTTCTCTTTAAAAATAACATATCACTTTCGGGCTCCTGAGTGGCCCAGTTGGTCAAGTGTCTGCCTTCAGCTCAGGTCATGATCCCAGGGTTCTGGGATTGAGCCCCTCATTGGGTTCCCTGATCAGCAAGGAATCTGCTTGTCCCTCTCCCCCTGCCCCCTGCTCATGCCCTCTCTCTCAAATAAATAAACTAAAAAAAAAAAAATCTCATTTTAATGATACTTTTTTTTTTTTTTTTTTAGTGGTCTCCATATCCAGGGAGAAGCAAACACAGGGCCTGAACTCATGACCTGGAGATCAAGACCTCAGCTCAGATCAAGACCTTGATGCCCAAACAAATGACTGAGCCACCCAGGCGGCCTATCTATACCTACATATTTTTTTTTTAAAGATTTTATTTATTTAACACAGAGAGATCGAGATCACAAGTAGGCAGAGAGGCAGGCAGAGAGAGAGGAGGAAGCAGCCTACCCGCTGAGCAGAGAGCCCGACATGGGGCTCGATCCCAGGACCCTGGGATCATGACCTGAGCCGAAGGCAGAGGCTTTAACCCACTGAGCCACCCAGGCGCCCCTATACCTACATATTTTTAAACTGCCTTCTGAATGTATGTTATCTTTCACTGATTTAAATATACCTAGTTTATTTAAAAATAAAAAAAATAAAGAACGATGGGATGCCAACAACAGAACAGACCTGAAGATACACCTGGTCTAATTTCCCACTTTAAAATTAGAAAATAGAGCTATGATTTATTTCCCAGCTAATTTGCGTTCTGTGTCAGAGGAAGCTTACTTTAGGCTAACTTATCTTTAAAATTGAAATGTAGGGGTGCCTGGGTGGCTCAGTGGGTTAAAGCCTCTGCCTTCGGCTCAGGTCATGATCTCAGGGTCCTAGGATTGAGCCCCGAATCAAGCTCTCTGCTCGGCAGGGAACCCGCTTCCCTCTCTCTCTCTGCCTACTTGTGATCTCTATCTGATAAACAAATAAAAAATCTTTTAAAAAATAAAATAAATAAAATAAAATTGAAATGTAGAGGAGACAAGATAGCAGATAAGTAGCAGGAAGTGCTGTTTCAACTTTTCCCTAAAGTGAGCTGATTACCTACCAAAGAACTCTGATCACCCATGAAATTAGCCTGATATTAGAATTATACACTTCTGGATCTCTATGGGGGTAGAAGACGTCAGTGGGCAGAAGCGTTCCAAGGTACAACTTCCCTGTACCACAGCTGGTACATTTAGCTACACATCCATTCAGACATCTCTCACCAAAATGACTAGGAAGAGGAATGCCCAGGAGAAGAAAAATTCAGAGACTGGTCCTTCAGCATCAGAGCTATTGGATATGGACATAGACAGTATGTCAGAAAGGGAATTCAGGGGGCGCCTGGGTGGCTCAGTGGGTTGAAGCCTCTGCCTTCGGCTCGGGTCATGATCCCAGGGTCTTGGGATTGAGCCCCGCATCGGGCTCTCTGCTCAGTGGGGATCTTGCTTTCCCCTCTCTCTCTGCCTGCCTCTCTGCCTACTTGTGATCTCTGTCTGACTTGTGATCTCTGTCTGTGAAATAAATGGATAAAATATTAAAAAAAAAAGAAAGGGAATTCAGGCTAACAATGACCCAGGCAATTGCTAGGTTGGAGAAAGCCATGGGATGACAAAATGGAATTGATTAGGGCAGAAGTGAAAGCTACCAGGGATGATGTTCACAATGTTCTGAATGAGTTCCAATCTAATCTAAATTCTCTAAAAGCTAGGGTAACTGAGGCAGAAGATAGAATTAGTGATCTGGAGGACAAACAGATAGAGAAAAAGGATCAGAAGGAAGCCTGGAACAAACAGCTTAGAAGCCACGAAAACAGAATTAGAGAAATAAATGATGCCATGAAATGTTCCAACATCAGAATTATTGGAATCCCTGAGGGGGAGGAGAAAGAAAGAAGACTAGAAGATACAGTTGAACAAATTCTCCATGAAAATTTTCCCAATCTCACTAATGGAACCAGCGTTTGTGTACTAGAGGCAGAAAGGTCTACCCCCAAGATCATAGAATCTAGAAAGACCTTGAGACACCTGATTGTGAAAATGATTAATCATAATTGTAGACAGGAGCTCTTGAATTCATTTAGGGAAAAGAAATTCCTTATGTACAGGGGAAAGCTCATCAGAATAACATCAGACATGTCCACAGAAACCTGACAAGCCAAAAAGGGCTGGCAAGATGTATTCAGGGCACTAAATGAGGAGAACATGCAGCCAAGAATACTTTATCCAGTAAGACTGACATTCAGAATGGATGGAGAGCTAAAGAGCTTCCAAGACCGGCAAGGTTTAAAAGAGTATGTGACCACCATGCAGACACTGTAGGAAATATTAAGGGGGTTTCTATAAAAGAGGAAAAGTCCTAAGAATATCATTAAACATAAATATATGGAGACAATCTACAGAAACAAAGACTTCACAGGTAACACAATGTCAGTAAAAATGTATCTCTCAATAATCGCTCTTAGCATGAATGATGTAAATGCACCCATAAAATGGCACAGGGTTGCAGATTGGATAAAACAAAAGGACCCATCCATATGTTGTCTACAAGAGACCCATTTTTAGCCTAAGGATACATCCAGACTGAAAGTGAGGGATGGAGAAGCATCTTTCATGCCAATGGGCCTCAAAAGAAGGCTGGGGTAGTGATTCTTATGTCAGATCAATTAGATTTTAAACTAAAGACTGTAGTCAGTGATACAGAAGGACACTACATAATTCTTAAAGGGACTATCCACCAAGAAGATCTATCAATTATAAATATTTATGCACCCAATATGGAAGCATCCAATTACATAAGAGAACTGTTAATCAAGATATAGAGTCATATTGATATGAATACTTTAATAGTAGATCTTAACATGCCACTCTCAGGAATAGACAGGTCATCCAAGCAGAAAATCAAAAAAAAAACCAAGAGGATTGAATGACACATTGGACCAGATGGACCTTATAGATATATACAGAATATTCTACCCTAAAACTACAGAATACTCATTCATCTCCCATGCACATGGAACCTTCTCCAGAATATACCACATACTGGGTCATAAATCAGGGGTCAACCAATACCAAAAGACTGATATTACTCCCTGCATATTCTCAGATCACAATGCTTTGAAACTGGAACTCAACCAGAAGGAAAAGTTTGGAAGGAATTCAAACACCAGGAAGCTAAAGACCATCTTGCTTAAGAATGCTTGGATCAACCAGGAAATCAAAGAAGAACTTAAACAATTCATGGAAATCAATGAGAATGAAGACACTTTTGTCCAAAACCAATGGGATACAGCAAAGGCAGTCTTAAGGGGGGAAATCCATTGCCATCCAAGCCTCCCTCAAAAAAATGGAAAAATCCAGAATACAGCAGCAGTCTTTACACCTTAAAGAACTGGAGAGTCAACAACAAATCAAGCCAACTCCATACAAAAGAAGGGAAATAATCAAGATTAGAGCAGAGATCAATGAGATAGAAACTAGAGATACAGTAGAACACAATGAAACTAGATGATTTTTTTAAAGAATCAATAAGATTGATGAACCATTAGCCAAACTGATCCAAATGAAAAGAAAAGAGAGAAGGCCCAAAGTAAAATTGAAATGTAAATGCATGAAAAATGACTCAGAATCTAGCTTTTTAATCAGTTTTTCTTTCTCATCTATGGAAAGTTGATATTTCCATATTTTTCCCAAATAAAACCTCAGGGTTTTCAGTATGTGTGGTGCTAGTATGAATCCTTTAGGTCTATTGTTAATTATATCTTGTACAGGTTCCTCCCTACTGACCAGTTCCTAATTCATTTGTTCTATTGATTTCATTGTATAAGTAAACCTCTTCTGTGTGTTCTGGGTTTCCTTTTACCCTACAGAAAATTGTATGCAAGTCTGATCTCCTGTTTGAATCGCATTTTGTTTTTACCCTATGACATATATTTCACAATGTAAATCAGTTCTCACACATGTGAAAGGCATTGATGATTTTTTTCAAGTTCTTCACATGAAGTCTACTTAATTTTTTCTCCTTCATTGCATTTGAGGCTTGATAACTTTTTTTCTGTTGCACACATTCTTCAAATGAAGAAAAGCAATGCTTGATTCATTTCACAGGCATTTCCTAGTTATTTATTACAGACCTTACATTTGATTGAGAATGGGATTTTGTGGGAGATACCTGGGAAAAATTACCAACATAGCCAGACCTGAGACTTCCAGATTTTTAGAGTCTAAAAATAAGGATGAAACAATTTGCTTTGGCCAAAGATAGCTCTAGCCTTGGAAGAAACACAATGTGGGATGTGTTTGTTAGGGTAAGTCTGTTTATACTTGATGTAGGAAGGTAGCTTGGTGTTGAAGAAAGTTTACCTTCCATGGATGAGACAAAGAGGAACTCAGAGCCTAACTGAGTCTATTTCACCAGAAACCAGCAAACACAGTTTTGAGAATCTGGACACAAAACAGTTATGGCAAAACAAACTTTATTTATTTGGCAGCCAGACAGTCACACCATCAAACTCCAGAAGGACTGAAGTGAATTTACAATGATTTCATACACCAAGGTTCCTCCTACCCAAAACTAGACATCCATTTTCAAAAAAAAGCTGATGGAAAGAAAATTATCCTTACCCAAGATATTCTCCATCCAGCAAGTATATAACTTTGTCTATCATGAGCCCTATCCAGAGGCTAACAAATAATTTATTAAGTATCTCTGCCAAGTAATAGGGCAGCCATTGAAGGGAAACACACTTGCCCCAGTACAAAAGGTTTAGTCCAGGGTTGAACTGACCTTCTCAAAATGTGATCTGGTTATTTACTCCATGCTAGGCTATCGGAGGAACGTTGAGGAAGGAATACCTTTATAAACCAGTTTGCCTACAACTGAGAACTAGAGCAAAGGGCTCACATGACTACTCACTGTTAAGATCATGTCAATCAGAATCTGGCTGTCTTCACATCTGTGTCTCTTGTTCACTTTTTCTGGAGCTAATCCTGTACACAGTAGCAATAACCACATGACCAGCTGATACCTCAATCTAACTCTTAGAATGGACATTTGCTTATCTTGCAGATCCCTCTCTTCTCCCCAGAGCCCTTCAGTGACATTAAGTAGTTGGGGGCAGAGAGATCTATCCAGAGAGGCAGTAGTATACATAATTAAAGTCACAAGCATTGGTTAGGAGAACTTAGAAGAAGCTTGTTCAAGCAAAAGGAGAAGCGGAATTCATGCAAGAATTTAAGGGAGAAGTAAGGGTCACATATGGCTAAAGCAGCAAAAAGGGGATCTTGGTAGAAGGGGAAGAAATGGTGTTGAGGATGTGAGGTATCCCAGACAACCAACTACTCATGTCCTCAAGAGCCAAAGACTGCCAAGTCCAATGAGATTTGAGGAATGCTCATGTACATTCTTTTTGTTGGTCTCCTCTTTGTCTTATACAGGAGGTAGAGAGGCAGACCCAGAAAGCCTAATTTTCCCAGCAGTTTCTCTAATAGTTCCAAGGAAGCTATCCCTGGAAAAGCCCAGCTACTTCTGCAGAAGGACAGATACCAAATGATCCACTTTCTCCTTAATAATTCAGAGACTCACAGGCATGGTCCATGTAGGAGTTGTGATTGCTAAGTGTCACTGGGCAAGGTGGAGACACACAGGAGTGCCAGTGAGTGCAATGGGATCACTGTCACTGACTTAATCTCTGAGGTCCAAGGCATTCAACTCTTGAGCTTGCAAACTACTGGTTATACCTTCAGTGATGGCTGCTGTGAACAGTATTTCAGCCCTGGGTACCAAGTTCTGAGGTTTGATGGAGGCTTGCTCTTGAAGTGTCACCTACTGGTCACTGATGTGTCCCAACCTGGGTGGTCTGTCAGGTTATCCAACAGACTTCTGTTTTGTGTAACAAGATTTCACCAAGACACGTCCCTGCTTTGGAAGCATAAATGATCCTCTTGGAGGTTCTCAGCACTTTCCTGAAGCAGATCTGCCACCTCCCCCAGCAACCCTCCAATGAATCCCTGTCTTCTGTGGTGTGTTTCAGATAAAAAAAAAAACAAACCCAAGATGGGAACTGTACATGGTCTTGTTGTAAGTAAAAAATCTTCTGAAGCTAGAGCTATAGGTGGTACATAGGAGCAAAGGTGGGAAGAAGGAGCAAGAGATAGAAGGAGGGGGGAAGGGACACCTGGGTGGCTCAGAGGGTTAAGCTTCTGCCTTCAGCTCAGGTCATGATATCAGGGTCCTGGGATCGAGTCCCGCTTTGGGTTCTCTGCCAGCGGGGAGCCTGCTGCCCCACCCCCTCTCTCTGCCTGCCTCTCTGCCTACTTGTGATCTCTCTCTGTGTCAAATAAATAAATAAAATCTTTAAAAAAAAAAGAAGAAGGAGGGGGGAAAAGGTGGATTGGAGAGAAAAGTGGAGTGAGGATAGGAGTTGGCTGGCCAGGTGGCTGGGAAGCTCAGGGAGGGTGGAAAGAAGACTGGGAAGTGGTTTTTGTAAAAAGATATCTTCTTACTCTAGGCTTACAAGGGCTGAAGGAGACCACCAGACTCCAAAGGGCTATGAGCCTGCCACCCTGGGAACCCAGAACCTGACTTGGACTTACTTGCAGGCTACTGTGTGCAGTTTCCTCCTCGATGCTGTCTGTGAACTTGGTGCTAGCATCTTCAGTATCGTCTCCTGCAGCTGCACCTGGAAGTGAGTCCAGAGGAGAAAGGTGATTCCCTTCACAGGTGGCTTTCAGACAGCAGCTAAAATTACACTTTTTGCCATCTGCTTCTGATTTCTTCCTCTCCCCATATGCATGGCCCCCTAGCCAGCAGGGCTGAGGGCAGAACCACTGTACCAAATCTGCAGAAAAGACTTATATCAGTGATACTTTCTAATATTTAAGCTTAAGCCTTAAAACATTCACTGACTTTGACTGCACAGACCTGTACCTAAGGAGCTGGCTGTTAGATAGAGTGGTTACCCCTCACCTACCTCCAGAAAGCCTGAACTATTTCCTGTCCTGCCAGCCTGGCTACATAACAACTTTGTCTTTTGAAACATGGGCTCAACATGACTAACCTTTTCTCCACCATCGAGTACTGAGAGGGTCTCTGATTAAGGGAGACCTGTTTTTCTCATCCTTTTCCATCTCTGGGGTCACAGAGTGACCATATCTCTGAGGAACACCCCTCTAGGGACTGTGTATTCTACAGAAGCTCAGAACCAGTCAAGACTCGAGGTACAGAATGGTTTTGGTGTTTCCTAATTCCATCCTATAACCTCCCCACTTCTCTCAAACTCTTGTTCAATGCTCCCAGCATCTTTTGCCTGAAGGGTTTCTTATATTTTTTATATTTCCAAGTGAGTTTTAATACATTCTTTTGTTCCTTAAATATGGACATAGTCATCCGAGGACACAAACACCTATGTCTTGCACTAAGGGAGGAAAAATAGCTGCAGCTTGTGGTCTGGGCAAAGGTCTGAGACAGTTTTGACCAATAGAACTTTCTGCAATTCTATGCACATGCTGCCCAATACAGTAGATATGCATGGTTACTTAGCACTCAAAATGGGCTAGGATGATTGAGGAACAAATTTTTCTTTATTTAATTCAAATTTAAATTCAACTAGGCACACAGGGCTCATGGCCACCATATTGGACAGAACAAATTTGGGGCATTTCTTCCTCTCCATATCTGTTATAATAAAAGACTTTCCATCCAATTTTAGATTAAGACTTGTGGCCCACATTACTGATTTCTTCTGAAGTTGGGGGAATTTATGATGGTTAATTCATTTTAACACCGAAGAAAATCTACCATGACACTCCGTGTCAACAGAACAGGTCTTACAGAAACTGCCTAAGTTAGAGAAGCTTGAGATCTCATTCTGATTCTGGCCTCAGCAACCAACCTATTAAAACTCCTCTTCTGACCCCTGAGTAATCTGTGCCTGAAAGAGACTAGGTGGTTTGTCCAATGTTATACAGATAGTCCTGACAAGAATTGTGCCAAGAACTCAAGTCTCTGGAATATCAGACAGAGGAAACTCACTGTTCTTTCTGGTGAGATATCTGATCTTTATCTTTCTTCTTCCTTCAAAACCAAAGAACCTGCTCCTGAGCTCAGACATCCATGGATAAATAATGAGCATCCACTATCATCTCTGAAGACAAGATGAACAGGGGCAGCTCACACCTTCATTCAATCTCTTGTCATCTGTAAGTTCATACCAGAGTATTTGCAATGACCCAGATCAATCTTATTAAAGTTCTAAAATGTAGTAAGCATGCTGCCCTAACAACCTAATCTTATGATTCATTCCATGAGTCATAATGAGTTGGACCAAATTCCTGTGCCCTGTTCAATAATGTCATATCTACAAGAGGTAACTCCACCACTCAGATTGTTATAGGTTGCCTGGCAGACATTGTACAAGAGGGATTTCCAATACTTACTCTTTCAAACCAGCCCCAGAACCATCTCATTCACAATAGTAGCTGCAGAGAGATGGATGAAGAGACTCTCTAAGCTTTGGCAACTCAATGAAATCCAGAATGCTAATTCACTTGTGAACATCCATATCTTCCTATGCTTATTTGGGAAAATCATTCCCTGAACAAAAGTAGAGATCAGAATCTTATATTTTTTCCTTGTAAAGAAGACGAATGTCCCACTCAATAACAGATTAAGAAAATATGGTTCTCACATTGTTTCTCCTCTGAGCTTCGGGCTAGAGAATGTTCCTGTGGTTGAAGAAAGCTCAGCTGGATGAGTTAAACTTAACTCCATTATCATTCTTGGGGGCTTGTGTGGCCATGCTGCCCAACATCCCAGGGGGATTCCCGGGCTAGGTTCCAGGAGTAAGGTTAAGGGACTATCAGAAAAAGTGACTGTCAATGGTCTTGAAGGCTTTCATCTCACATATTCTGCCCTCCACGTAGCTTTGTTGGCCTTTCTGATGCCATGCCTGCATTTTTAGAAAATGTCCTCTCTGCAGTTCACTCAGGGTCACAATACCTTGGTTTTGACTTCATCAGGAGACAAAGTAAACATGCCCATTTCATCCCAACATTTTACTACATAGGAGTTTTGCTTTCCTCATTTGTTATTAGCTAGTTTAGTCTGCTGTATTTCCTTTAGGGTAGCTTCAACAGTTCCTCAGCCTTTTACCAATTTGAATTAGAATGCTGAAGGCTGTTGGGGGAGGAAGCTAGAATAAAGTTGAAAAAGTTTTATAGAATAATTGAAATGAGTAAGTTATTCCACATAAAGTCCTGTAGTTTTACCCTAGACACCTTTCTTTCTTATCATTTTTAAAAATTTATTTGGCAGACAGAGATCACAAGCAGGCAGAGAGGCAGGCAGAGACAGAGAGAGGGAGAAGCAGGCTCCCTGCTGAGCAGAGAGCCTGATGTGGGACTTGATCCCAGGACCCTGGGACCATGACCCAAGCCGAAGGCAGAGGCTTTAACCCACTGAGCCACCCAAGTGGCCCTTTCTTATAATTTTTAAAATAAATGACAATAATTTCTCTTTTTTTGAAGGAATACCCTTTTCTAAGGTTTTACAAGGCAACAAAACATTATCTTCCAAACTAATTGGTGAGGTTGTAAATTTCTGATTTAAATCTACTATACTTTATATTGGTGCACCTACTGCTTATTATTTGAGATACTCTGGAAAGTAAGAATCTGTAACTTCAAATTACCTTTCATCTCCAGGTTTTATCTCCAGGTTAAGTCTTACACATTAGACTAGAAATTTCATTATTTATTTATTTATTAGGATTTGATGGTGGTTCCCAAATTGTGGTTCTTGCAAATTTCTATGCTCAGATCTATATATGTAATAGAGGCTGTGCCCCAAACTCCCTTTAAGATTTAGGAAATTATTCTCCACCAGCTAACTTGATAAAGTATACAGAAATAAAACACTGTAAATCCTTCTGTGAAAATTTAAGTGTCATGCACGTGTATTCTTTTAATCATTGAAACAAAAATGGATGGTTTTGTGTAGATTTAAAATTGAGGATGGCATTAATTATTAAGAATATGGACGCCGGAGCCCAACTGTCTGGGTTTGGTTTCTGCTTCTGTCATTAGTTCTGTGACTTTAGGCAAAACACAACCTTTCTGTAACTCAGTTTCCTTACTAAGTAGGGGAAACAGTGGTATCCACTCCATACAGTTGTTCACTAGTGAACTTCAAAGGATTTGCTGTGTTTGAAGTGCTTAGAACAGAGTTTGGCATACAGTGTATACTCATTAAATATTCCCTTAGGCATTATTATCATTGGTAAACTGACATGGTCTGTGGGCCACAGAACCTAAGTGTAATCTGCAGAGAGAAAGTTTATACCTAATGTTATAACTGGATGATCTTGATTGCATTTATCTGCACTTCCTTACTTGTGAATATCTGTTTCCCCCAACAGGAGGCTTGAAGTAACACTTTTTGGTCTCTCTACTTCACAGGACAATTGAAAAAACATAGTTGTCAGTAAAGTAGGATGAATTCTTTTGGACAGGTTTTTTACAAATAGGATTTATCATTATTACATTATAACTGCCTTAAAACTCCTTCATATATGAATAAGCCTTAGAGGAAAAATCATAGACGGTTAATTCTTCAATAATGAGCCCAAACTGGGTTACAAGAAGACCATTTTCTCTGAATTCTACTCTACAGTCATTATTGTTTCCCCTTTGAGCTATTCTTATTCAACTAACCGAAAAGGAGTCTTATTTCCCATAGTTACTCAGAAAGTAGCAGAAATCCTATTTGACTAATTTTGAAAGGGGGTTCAAAGAACAAAAACTGTACAGCATGAGTAAGCATTAGGTGCCAAGCCCTGGCTGGTCTTCCTCTCAGCACCAGGCTCTTGTACCAGATGCTCTGGGCCCTCTCACCTTCACTCTTAGGCACCTGCTGTGTGTTCATTATTATGAGAACTCTCGCATGTTCATGTAATGAACCAACTAACTGTCCCTGACTTAAGTATAAAGATACTGTATGACAGAATCCAACAGAAAATGTCTCCTGTCAAACTCAGCATCCATTACCTTCAGGACCATAAAAGAACTTTAAGGTTTCATATAGTCCTCCATAAGCTTCTGCTGTGAAGTAGAAGCCTTCCACTAGACAGATTCTGCTCTTGGGACAGTTTCTTTCTAGGAAAGAAACTGGTATCTGAGGCCGAGCCCCTGTTGTCTGCCGAGCCCCTTTACAGTGTAGCTTGGTCTGTAGATGGCAACACCTCTCAAGCAGCTTTCCAGCTTGTATTTTATTAGAAAGCAGTTTTCTAGGGGACTTATAATTCTGTAACATCAAGGTGTTCTTCCTGCTCATGGCCTCTTTTTTTTTTTTTTTTTTTTCCAAGAACACAAGCAGCAGGCCTTTGCAGGACACTTAGAGGAGGAGCATTACCCACCATTAAAAGCTGACTCCTCACACCTCCATCCTGCTTACTACTTCTCTCCTTCAGCAATGAGAACAAGAAAGAGTTTTTAAGGTAAAGGAGTTCATTTCACAATTTGGGGAGGAAGTGTAATGCTGTTTCTTTAGTCTCACTTCCTTGAGAGAAGAACAATCTGAGTTTCTTCCTTTTCCCTCCTCTAGTTAAATAAATTACAAAAGCATTCATTCATTCCAGAGCCTTAACTTTGACTTGGATTTTTAGTACTGACTCTCCTATAAGGAAATGAACAAAAAAGACATGAGTTTCTCTACTTCTCATCCATCTTTTAAGAATGAAACCAAATGGTTACTGTTTGGCCTTTGATACTTTTATTGGATCAGTAACAATTTTCTGTGTCTCAACTAAAGTAGTTGAAATTCTAACACTTATGTGTTAAAAAGAACACTTTCCACTTCAGCACAAATGTTAACATAGTTTAACATTGAGAGAAATGAATTTCCAGAGGAAAATATACAGCTTATTTGGGTGGGAAAACAATCCTATAAATAATCTAATGCCAAGTTATTGTACATTTAACATGCCACTTCCTTCTTCTTTTAAATTGTTATGAAATCACTTTACTTTTTCTCAACAACCCTACAATCAAAATTTTAAGCGATTGAAGTAAAACTGCTTTATTATCAAACTGAATACTTCATGGAAACAGAAATTCATGACTTTTAGGACATCCTTTGACACACACATGCCTCTAAAGTTTACAGACAGAGAGGTTGGTATTTTAGAGCAATGATTTTGGTAATTGCAAAAGGAAGCACTACAGACTTATGTTATATACTAAAAGCAAAGCTACATGCATGCCCTGGACAGTTATGAGTTTTTAAAGGGAACAAAGAGGCCGATTTAGCTCAACTACTTAACACCTCTGTTGTTCATATAATTTTCTATCTAAGATTTTCTTGCTGAACTTCCGGTTATATCCTTCTAGCTTTGGCAAAAGGAAAACAGTATGATAAATGAAAAAAAGCTTATTTCTGGAATTTGATTTTAAGCAACATAAAGGGAAAGTAATTAAAAAAATTAGTACATCACTTTGTAAGTTTAATCATTATTTTTTGAAATCTGGTAAAATTCATATTGTCAGCTTTACATGTTGTTTCCCTTCCACTTCTCATCCTCTACTGGAAGAAAATTACAATGCATTTTTTTTTTTTATTTGGGAAACTTGGCCTGGCTTGTGTGATTACATATAAAGAAGTTGAGGACTTACCTTTTGTCAATACTCAAACTACTTAAAAACAACATTCCTTTCTTCTAATTATAATACAGTTGTTCAACAAAGTTATTCCTCTAAATGTCTAGTGAGAAAATGTCTTAAATCCATATTCCAAAATGTTGTAAGACTCAAAAACTATTAACCTACAGAAATCACTCTGATATATTGTCCCATTCACTCATTCCTTCTAATTTTTATTACCAGGCTACTTCATATAAGCTCCGTATTCCTAGCTACTCTTCCTACAGTACTGATGGTTCTTCATGACCAAAGGGAAAAGAAAATCTCCCTCAATTTAAATCTTAAAAGAGAGAAAATATTCTATATGCTTAGGTCTCACATGATATTATTTTCTGAAAAATAAAGCCAATTTTGTTTAATCTACCTCTAGTACCATTTCTACAAAGCAAGATGGGAAGGGGACTGTCAGGGCATGTGTTCCTACCATTTGTTCCTAGCTTCATGGGACCGATTGCCACATTTCCCTGCAGGGCATTGGCTGCAGACCTGTAGAATTACTACGGAGGCCCTAGTTGAAGAGACAACTTGAGCTTTTCAGGGACATCAAATTTATATTTTTCATATTAAAAGACCATGAGGAGCACCTGGACAGCTCTGTCAGTTGGGTGTCTGCCTTCAGCTCATGTCATGATCCCAGAGTCCTGGAATCAAGCCCCAAGTTGAGACAGGTTCCCTGCTCAGTGGGGAGTCTACTTCTCCCTCACCTAGCCCGCTGACTTGTGCTCTCTCTCAAATAAATAAAAATAAAAATCTTCAAAAAATAAATAAAAGACCACAAAACCATAAAATGACAACCTTATCCTAACAAACAGGAACTAGAGTTTGTTAATACCAGCTGCCCAAGGAAAGCATAGGAACTGAAGTGTTGTCCCTTTAAGGTTTATAGTCTAAAGGGAAGTGACCTCAGGTAAGTCAACTTTTATTCCTCAATGAAAAGAGCAATTTTCGGTATAGTCTGATCTGTTTCTCCTTTCCCTGATCAAAGAATCCTAGATCAACTGGAAGAGAGACAGAACTAACATCAATTTTCTTGAACTGTTTTGAATCTGTGAACCAAACTTCCCAGGCCCACATACCAAATTAGCATAAATAAGCATCAAAGTGATAGGTCTTTTAGGTATATCTGTCCCAGAGGTCACTTAGGTACAAACTGTGCAAGGAGAATATAGGTATAAACTGTGCAAGGAGAATATACTAAAGAACCCTCCAGGAAACTTTTTGTGGCTAGGATATATCTTACATAGGTCACAATTTTCTTAATCTTTATAGCTCTCTTACTGTATATAAAATGACACTGACAAATCTTTTTAAATTATGAAAAAGGAAGCAGAGGTACCAAAATATGCTGCTGTCTGCAGTGAATGGAGAAGCAGGTGAGGGTGAGAGTCAGGATAAGAGCATACCTACCAACGCAAAAAGCTGACAATATTAAAATAGCCCAGTAGTTCCTTTCCAAAAATAATAACTTGGCTAAATAGCTTACAAGAAAACAACAGAAAAACGTTGACTTTTACTAGGTACTAATAATCGTCATACTTCTGTAACAGAAAAGAGTTTAAGGGAAATATCGATTAAAAGGACTTCCATTTCACTCTTTAAATAAATCTTCTTGGAGGTCCTTTTCAACTCTACAGCTTTAAGAACTATAGAATTCATCTCCCCTGACTCTTACAACCATTACTTTGTATATTTGCTATGATTCAAAAGGGAAATGTAAGTAAAAACAATTCAAAATGGCTTTTTCTCAATTTAAGTTCTGTGCTTCTAATTAATCATGACCTGGGTTTAATTCATTTGATTTCAAGGTGATTTTCTTTCTTTCTTTCTTTTTTTTTTTTTTGATTCAAGCAGAAGGTTCTACAAGCCCATGATGCTTTCTCTAAAATTATTGTAAGGCTGAAAAATGCCTGACAAAGGTAGAATAATCCAGTGAGAGAAAGGGTCTGCACTCCCGAAGAGAGAACAGAATCATACTGTATCATGGTAAGTAGAATTCTATGAATGATGCAGCCAATGACAGTGTCATCTATATGTGGGTTACGGAAGAAAATTCATCAGAGTGGAGTTCTCTAATAAGATGACAAATCATCACACAAAATTTTTAGACTAGCAAGCTCTCTCCAGGTAAGCACTGTTGGCAAGCTTCATCTTAGGACATGAGCAGCAGATTTTAGTCACATCTACAGTGTTAGGATCAACCTCATAGTTTATCCTTTGCCACAAAAATCACTTAATTATCTAAAATGTTTCCCAAGGACCAATATTAATGGTGATTAACTGTAGCACAAGTTAGTCTGTCTCTTCAGGATTGAAATTCACTTACTTTTTCCCACTAATCTATTTTTTTTAAAGATTTTATTTATTTATTTGATAGAGATCACAAGTAGGCAGAGAGGCAGGCAGAGAGAGAGGAGGAAGCAGGCTGTCCGCAGAGCAGAGAGCCCGATGCGGGGCTCGATCCCATGACCCTGGGATCATGACCTGAGCCGAAGGCAGAGGCCTTAACCCACTGAGCCACCCAGGCGCCCCCCCACTAATCTATTTTGATCATTTTTCAATAGGAAGTTGGGTTTCTCAATATTCATCCAGCCAGCTTAATATTTCTAACACTTAGTAACATTTCAAGATACCAAGGGGAATTCCTACTCTTGGAGGATGATAGAAGCAGGAGTAGTACCAGCAGAACTAGCTATGGAGGCCGTGGGGACATGTCCACACTGACAGGACCTGTTGTGGAGGATGTGGGCCACCCACACTAACAGCATTCCAGCCACCTCCTGAATGGCTGTTGGAGAAGGTGAGAAGAAGCCACCTGAGCAGGGGCTGTTGAAGGGTGAGGGGGTGCATGGTCTCAGGACCCCATGAAGGAAGGGCATGCTGTATAGACACTTGGCTTCCATGGTTTTGTGTGTGGTGATGTGGCCTCTCACCATGCTGTGTGTGGGGCTGTGGGGCCCCTCTTTCTGGGCTCAGATTCTCCCCAGGTTCCAGAGATGTGTATATGTGCACATGGATTCAGTTCATGGGGCTCCTCAGACAGTCTGCATAAGGGAGCGGCCACCCGACTTAGGGCTCATGCTCCCCCCACTCGGCTCTGCAGGGTCCTTCCTGTATCCACACTGGCTCCAGGGCTGGTCCACAGTCTGGAACTTTGGGAGCGACAGTGTGAACTCTATAGATGGTTTTGGGGAGAGCAGTGGTTTTCCAGTGTCAGTTCCTCCCTAAGCACAGAGTTTCTCCCCATGTCCATGTGTCTCCCTCCCTGTCTGTCCTCACTGTTGCACAGCTGTCTGAGGACAGGTATGTCCCCTCCTGGGTTTAGAGGACTCCTAGGTATCTTGTTCTTTTGGACACAGTAGTAAATGATATTGTTCTCTGTGTACTTTTTCCAATCGTTCCTTCTGAACACATAGAAATGCAATTGATTTGTGTATATTGATTTTGCTCCTTGCGAATTTCTTGAGTTTATTAGTTCCATTCACCTTAAACTCAAATGGCCATTTATTTGACCAGCAACATGGGTTTATTTGGGAAGAGCAGAGAATGGCAATCTGGACTAAGCAAGCTCTGGTCCCATCACAGGCAAGTGCAAGGAACAAAGGAGAGGAACAGTATTTCATGGAGGAGGAGGAAGCAGTTGGGAGAGCTGCCTAGAAGGAAAGTCCCCTGGAGAAAGGCAGGGGCTCGGGGGGCAGGAGAGGGCAGAGGGTTCTCACCAGCTGAGCTTCAGGGATGCTGATTTCTTGTAGAAGATGAACCCTCCAGCTTCCCCTGTGGGGTCTGGAACAGAGGAGCCTCTCCTGTGAGGGCTACTACTGTGGGCTGTAATGGGTTCCATTGTAAGGCAATGCCAGGCACCCCCTTCCAACCTACATTTCTGGCATCCCCAGTCCACTCTACTGAGTCTTCCTTCCTGCTTTTTCACAGTTCTAAGCAGGTTGTGGGAGAGCCTTGTGGAGAAGTGGAATTTTTAAAAAAAAATTTATTCATTTATTAGAGAGAGAATGAGCTCAGGCAGACAGAGTGGTAGGCAGAGGCAGAGGGAGAAGCAGGCTCCCTGCCAAGCAACGAGCCCGATATGGGACTCGATCCCAGGACACTGGGACCATGACCTGAGCCGAAGGCAGCCGCTTAACCAACTGAGTCACCCAGGCGTCCGGAGAAGTGGAGTTTTAAACCTCATTACTTCTTCTGCACCTGAGACATGGTAGTACCTGATTCAATGCCCCCCATGAGTATCTTGCTACCATGTAGCCTCCTGCAAGGGCAAGTGACCTCTCTACTGTGGGTGACCCGGATCTGGGAGGGGGCTTGGCCTCCACCCCAAAGTCTGATGTCCTCTCTATTTCTGTGATGTGGTGCTGATGTGGGTGTTCAGAAGAGTCATTTCCTCTGTGGTGATTTCACATCTGCACTAATGTGTCACAGCAGCACACATGAGCATTATCTCCACACTCAGATTCCCCAGTTGTCATTTCTCTACCACGTCTGCCACTAAACATGGGATACTTCAGTGCATTTTACAGCAAACAGGGACACTGTTCTGCAGAACCACCACATAACCCCAAGTGAGGAAATCATGATGTTCCCACATTTGAACTGAGACCACAGGCCCACTCCAGCTGTCACCACCTGCCTGACGGTCTGAAATGTTCTCTCCATTCAGATCCAGTTTTTGTCCTCTGTAACTTCCTCCAGGACTTTCCCTTATTGGGGTAAGCTTGATGGACTTAAGGAACACACACTGCTCCTATGTGAGTGGGATTTCTATATGGCTTATGTCACTGGGGTTGTTTTCAGTGTCCATTCACGTTGTGACATGCATCAGTCCTCCGTTCACTTTTTCACAGTGACTAAACATAAAAACATTGACCCCTTAAAACACTTCAGGTACACAGTTCTCTGACCTTAGCTGAGTTCCCACAGTTGGAAATCATTCTCCAGGACTTTCTTATTCTCCTGAAGGAATCTGTATGCATGAAACACCAACTGCCTATTGTCCTTTCCCCTTGTCCCCCTGCAACCACATCCAGCTTTTTGTCCCAGACATCTCATCCAAGTGGAATCATACAGTATCTCTCCTTCTGTGCCTGGCTGATTTCACTCAGCATAATAACTTCCAGGTTCAATCCGTATTGTAGCCTGTGTCAGAACTCCCTTAATTTTTAAGGCTAAATCATGTTTGATGGTGTATAAACCACATTTTGTTTATCTGTTCATCTGTCAGTGGACACTTGGGTGGCTTCCACCTTTTGGCTGTTGTAAGAAATGCTGCTCTGAATAAGGGTGCTTCTGCTTTCAATTTTGGGGGCATATAGGCTGCAGTGGAATTGTGTGTTTAATAATATTTTAAGGAACCACCATATTTTTCCCCACAAATGAACTATTTTACTTCACTCCTTCCTAGGGCAGAAAAAGCCATTTATGGATCAACCTCATTTTGTTGATCCTTTTTCCCATGGATGGACATTTGCATAGTGTCTGACTTTTACCTTTTGTGAGCATGGCTCCTATGAATATTCCTGAATATTTTTGTTTGTTTGAACCAATGTTTTCAATTTTAGGGGTGTATATCTAGGAGTGCAATTGTAGAGCCATAAGGTAATTCTGCTGTGATCTACTCGAGTAAATGTCAAACTATTTTATACATAGACTGCACTATTTTTCACAAGCAAGGTATAAGGGGTACAGTTTCTCAATATCCTTTTTAGTTTTCTCAATCATAGTGATTCTACTTGTGTAAAATGACATCTAATATTTAAATCTTCATTTCCATAAAGACTAATGATGTTTAACATCTATTCATATGCTCTTCACCATTTGTATGATTTCTCTGGAGAAGGGCCTATCCAAGACCGTCATCCATTTTAAAAATGGGGTTGTCTTTTTGTTGAGTTGCAAAAGCTCTTCACATATTCTGGGCAACAGATTCTTATTAGATAAATAATGTGCAACTATTTCCTTCCTTCCTGGAGGCTGTCTTTTCACTTTCTGGATAGTATATTCTGATTTACAAATATTTCTAATAGTTTTTTTAAACTTTTTTTTTTAAAGAGTGAGTGAGGAGAGTGTACAAGTGGACAAGGTCAGAGGGAGAAGGAAAGAGAATCTTAGACAGGCCACACATTCAATGTGGAGCATGACATGGGGCTTGATCATGACCCTGAGATCATGATGTGAGCCAAAATTAAGAGTCAGTTGGTTAACCAGCTGAGCCACCCAGGTGCCTGGGACAGATTTTTAATTTTGAGGATATTATTATTATATCTATATATATATTATTTTCTTTCCCTTCTTATGCTTTGGCATCATATCTAAAAACATTGCTAAATCCAAAGTTATGAAGATTTATCCCCGTTTGTTTCTTCTAGAATTTATAATTTTACCTCTTATATTTAACCCTTTAACTTATTTTGAGTTAATGTTTACATGTGGTGTGAGGTAAGGGTCCAGTTCCATTGTTCTGTACATGGATAGCCGATTTTCGAGCACCCTTTGTTGAAAAGACCCTTCTGTCCTTCCCCCGCAGTGTGTAATGTTGTCTATTCTTGTCAAAATTCAGTGGACTGTAGATGAAGGGGTTTATTTATGGGCTCTCAGTTAAATCCCACTGATCTGTATGCATACTTTAAAAAAATATTTTTTAATTTAAATTCAACTAATTAACATATGATATATTATTTGTTTCAGGGTGTATGCATACCTTTACGACAGTATCACAATGTTTTATTTACTGTTGCTTTGTATTAAGGTTCAAACATTGGAAGTATGACCTTTCACCATTGATTTTCTTTTTCAAGATGGTTTTGGTTATCTTGTTGTCCCTTAAAATTCCATATGACTGTTACAATTAGCTTGTACATTTCTTCCCAAAGGCCTCTGTGCAATTTCTTTGGAAGACACCAAATTTCCACTTTGCTTTGTGTACTGTTGCCATCTTATCAGTAGTATGTCTTTTCATCACCATGGGGTGTCCTCAGATTTATTTAGGTTTCCCTTATTTTCTTTCAGCAGTGTTTTGTAATTTTTGGTGTACAAGACATACACCTTGATTACATCTATTTCTAAATATTTTGTCAGTGGTAATATTCCCTAAAATGGAACTGCTTTCTTAAATTCCTTTTGGGATGATTCATTGCTAGTGTATACAAATAAGATAAATGTTTGTGTATTGATATTTTGTCCTGTCACTTTGTGGAATTGGGGAACTGGCTATAATCTTTTTTTTGTTGATTCTTTAGGAAGCTCTCTATATGGGATGATGCCACCTCTGGTCTCTAAATAGACCTAGGTCTACTGTTTCGTTTCACATGTGGATTTCTTATTTCCTGCCTCATTGTTCTGGGTAGAAATTTCAGTACACTACTGATCAAGGAGTGAAAGGTAGCATGATGGACTTGTTTGTGACTTCAGAGTACAGCTGTCAGTCCTCAAAATTGAGCATGATGTTTGACTAGGTTTAGGGTGGGGTTAAAGTTAGGGCTTAGGGTTAGTGTCTCCCTGTCCTCCACTGTACAGAGTCCATTCTTCTCCAGTAACCAGCAGAGTGGTCTTTTCAGAACATAACCTATGATTCAATATTTAGAAAACCCTAAAGACTTTACCAAAAAAGTGAGAACTTATAAATGAATTCAGTAAAATAACAGGGCACAAAATCAATACACAAAAATCTGTTTCATTTTTCTCCATTATACATGAAATACTAAAGGAATTAAGAAAATAATTCCATTTACAATTGCATCAAAGGAATAAAATATCTCAGAATAAATTTAGCCAAGGAAGTGAAAGATCTGTCTCCTAAAATGTGTATACAGTTGATAAAGAAATTAAAAACATGGAACACTGGGTGTGGTGCATAAACAATGAATTCTGAGACACTGTAAATAAATTTTAAAAGTAAATAAAATTTAAAAAAAGAAATTAGAAATAAATTGAAAGACACTCTGTGCTCATAGATTGAAATAGTTAAGATTTTTAAATGTCTATATTACCTTAAGCCATCTATAGATTAGATGAAATGCCTATCAAGTACAAAGCAGCATTTTTAAACTGAAATAGAACAAACAATGTTAAAATCAGTCTGGAACAACAAAGATCCTAATGAGCCAAAGTAATCTTAAGGAGGAGCAAGCTGGAGGCATCATACTCCCTGATTTCAAACTATATTACCAACCTACAGTAATCAAAACTGTACACTGTTAGCAAGAAAACCAACACATAGATCAATGGAACAGAATAAAGAGAAATACAGTCACACATGTATGAGAACTTATGTTAAAGAAGATCATAATATAACACGGAGAAAGGATAGTCTCTTGAATACATGACATTTGGAAAACTAGACAGCAATATGCAAACAAAACAAAACACACACACACACACACACACACACAAGAAATCATATTCTCTTATACAATATACAAAAATCAACTCAAATGTGGTTGAGAACTTGAACCTAAGACTTGAACACATGAAACACTCACAAAAAGACAAGAAATAAGAGGGCATCTGCATGGCTCAGTCAATTAAACATCTGACTCTTGATTTCAGCTCAGGTCATAATCTCAGACTTGTGAGATCAAGCACCATTTCAGACTTGGTATGGGGCATTGATCCCACTTTGGATTCTCTTTCTTCCTTCTAACCCTCTGCACTGCCCCTCCCCCCAAATAAGGCAAGGAATAACATATGTTGGCATTAAGAAAAGGAAACTTTTGTGCAATGTTACTAGAAATATAAATTGGTACAACCAATATAGAAAACATTACAAAGGTTCCTATAAAAATTAAAAAGAATTTTGATCCAGCAATTCCACTTCCAGGTATTTATCTGAAGTAAATAAAAACACTAATTTCAAAAATATATATGCATCTTTATGTTTATTGCAGCATTATTTATAATATCTAAGATATGAAACAAGCTAAGTATCTATCAATGGATGAATGCACAGGGATGATGTAAAGGTAGGGGTGTGTGTGTGTGTGTGTACACATACATACATCTATAACACACATATATATCTAATTGAACACTGTGTTTTATATATATAGGGATATATATATATATGAGGAATATTAGTAATACACATATATATACTACATCTATAGATATATATATGTAGGTATTTAGGAATACCACTCAGCCATAAAAAGAATGAAATATGATATTTGCAACAACATGGATGAAGCTTGAGGGTATTATGCCTGTGATAAAGGTCAGAAAGATAAATCCATATAATATTACTTTTATGTGGAACCTAAAAAAAAAATGAACAAAATCAAACAAAACTCATGGATACAGAGAACCAGGAGGATGGTTGCCAGAGGACAGGAGGATGGGGGGTTAATGAAATGAATGAAGGGAGTCAAGAGGTTTCAATTCTAGTTATGAAATAAGTAGGTATGTCATTTTATATATTGTAATATTATAGGGGATGTAACTTTATAGGATGATGATTAATGTCAATAACATTGCATTTCACTGCATATTTGAAAGATACTAAAGGTAAATCTTAAATGCTGTAATCATAAACAGAAATGTTTTGTATCATTATATGAAGACTGATAGTAACTACTTGTTATGATAAACACTTTGCAGCATATATAAATACTGAATCATTATGTTGTATAGCTAAAACTAATATACTGTCATATGTCAATTACACCTCAGTAAAAATCTCCATAAATTATGGTGAAATTAAAGAAAACTTTGGTTTCTATAGCAAAATACTGCTTGTGATAAGCAAACATAGAAATCAACTATTTCTTTCCTTATATCTAGAAACAAAATGCCTGTGTGGGAGGACTATATTGATATCAGTATTTCTGCTGTACTGTCCAGAGTTTGTGGCACAAGATGTTTCAACTGTTAAAAATAAGGAGGGGGGGTGATGGGTAGAGAGGGAAACCCTTGCATTATTATATAGAACTACTTTAGTTATAGATCTTGGTGTCAACAGTTCTTGATGACAAAATGAAAAACAATTCTAGATAATGCCATAAAGTTGCTATTTCTCAAGAACCAGCTCACTTGTGCACATTTGACAATGGTGTGAAATGTGGACAAAGAGAACATAAATCCTCCACTAAGAACTCAAAAGTTGTCAGAGGGAGACTTTACAGCAGGATGCTTTAGCCAAAAGGGACATTGCAGGAATACTTTCAAGAAAATGGGACAGATTTTGCTTAGTGCTTTGAAGATAAAGAGTTCAAAAACTGTAAGTAGAAAGAGGTCAGGGTCCCCAGAAAAAGAAAAGGCAGACATAGCTTCTGTGACAGAAAGTCATTTTAGGCTCCCAGGTATTTTCTGTGATCTATACTCTACTTGCCCAAGCACACGTGTTGCAGAACTTCTAGAAAGTGTCAGTATTAAAAAAAAAAAAAAGAAGAAGAAACAAAAATCTTGGTAGTTAAGGACTATAAAGGAAAAAAGAGCCTGCCAAAAATGAACAGTCTACCAGATAAGGAAAAAGCTTACCTGTATCAGAGACTCTAAATGAGTAGAAAAGATCTAGCCCTGGTTTAGAAGTAAGCGAGGCCCTGCATTCCCTACATGAGATAAGGAGCACCAAACCCCATCTAGTTTATTATTTACTTTTTGTTTTGCTCTGTGTGTGTGTGTGTGTGTGTGTGTGTGTGTGGGTGGGTGTACCTGTTATGTAAATTCCAGTTGGCAAACATACAGTGTAATATTAGTTTCAGGTGTAAAATTTAGTTATTCATCATTTACATACAACACCCCGTGCTCATCACAGCCAGTGCCCCATCTAGTTTATATGGTCTCTCAGAACATGCTCACAGCCCCCTTCCCTTCTTCCTACCTCTGCTTCATTATAATGTTAAAATCTCCACTCAAGGAGCAATACAAACCCACGAACACTGCATAGAATACATGTATAGGCATGGTTCCTAAGTATTCATGCATGACTTCACACCCACCTGGACATGCGATGATAACACTCCCTTTTTTTTTTTTTTACTTTATTTAAGCTTTATTTAAACATATGATGTAACCCCACCACCCTCACCCAACCCCTCTTCCCCCCACCCCCCTCAGTTTGTTTTATGACATTAAGAGTCTCTTTTGGTTTTTCTCCCTCCCGATCCCATCTTCTTTCATTTTTACTTTTCCTACCACCTTAACTCCCACCCCCATTGCATCTCCACTTCCTCATATCAGGGAGATCATGTGGTAGTTGTCTTTCTCCAGTTGACTTATTTCGCTAAGCATAATACGCTCTAGTTCCATCCATGTCGTCGCAAATGGTAAGATTTCATTTCTTTTGATGGCTGCATAGTATTCCATCGTATATATATACCACCTCTTCTTTATCCATTCATCTGTTGATGGACATCTAGGTTCTTTCCATAACTTGGCTATTGTGGACATTGCTGCTATAAACATTCGGGTACACGTGCCCCTTTGGATCACTACGTTTGTATCTTTAGGATAGATACCCAGTAGTGCAATTGCTGGGTCATAAGGTAGCTCTATTTTCAATTTTTGAGGAACCTCCATGCTGTTTTCCAGAGTGGTTGCACCAGCTTGCATTCCCACCAACAGTGTAGGAGGGTTCCCCTTTCTCCACATCCTCGCCAGCATCTGTCATTTCCTGACTTGTTCATTTTAGCCATTCTGACTGGTGTGAGGTGGTATCTCATTGTGGTTTTGATTTGTATTTCCCTGATGCCCAGTGATGTGGAGCACTTTTTCATGTGTCTGTTGGCCATCTGGATGTCTTCTTTGCAGAAATGTCTGTTCATGTCCTCTGCCCATTTCTTGATTGGATTATTTGTTCTTTGGGTGTTGAGTTTGCTAAGCTCTTTGTAGATTTTAGATACTAGCCCTTTATCTGATATGTCGTTTGCAAATATCTTTTCCCACTCTGTCAGTTGTCTTTTGGTTTTGTTGACTGTTTCCTTTGCTGTGCAAAAGCTTTTGATCTTGATGAAGTCCCAATAGTTCATTTTTTCCCTTGCTTCCCTTGCCTTTGGCGTTGTTCCTAGGAAGAAGTTGCTGCGGCTGAGGTCGAAGAGGTTGCTGCCTGTGTTCTCCTCAAGGATTTTGATGGATTCCTTTCTCACGTTGAGATCCTTCATCCATTTTGAGTCTATTTTCGTGTGTGGTGTAAGGAAATGGTCCAATTTCATTTTTCTGCATGTGGCTGTCCAATTTTCCCAACACCATTTGTTGAAGAGGCTGTCTTTTTTCCATTGGATGTTCTTTCCTGCTTTGTCGAAGATTAGTTGACCATAGAGTTGAGGGTCTATTTCTGGGCTCTCTATTCTGTTCCATTGATCTATGCGTCTGTTTTTGTGCCAGTACCATACTGTCTTAATGATGACAGCTTTGTAGTAGAGCTTGAAGTCGGGAATTGTGATGCCACCAACTTTGGTTTTCTTTTTCAATATTCCTTTGGCTATTCGAGGTCTTTTCTGGTTCCATATAAATTTTAGGATTATTTGTTCCATTTCTTTGAAAAAATTGGATGGAATTTTGATAGGCATTGCATTAAATGTGTAGATAGCTTTAGGTAGCATAGACATTTTCACGATATTTATTCTTCCAATCCATGAGCATGGAACATTTTTCCATGTCTTTGTGTCTTCCTCAATTTCTTTCATGAGTACTTTATAGTTTTCTGAGTATAGATTCTTTCCCTCTGTGGTTAGGTTTATTCCTAGGTATCTTATGGTTTTGGGTGTAATTGTAAATGGGATTGACTCCTTAATTTCTTTCTTCTGTCTTGTTGTTGGTGTAAAGAAATGCAACTGATTTCTGTGCATTGATTTTGTATCCTGACACTTTACTGAATTCCTGTACAAGCTCTAGCAGTTTTGGAGTGGAGCCTTTTGGATTTTCCACATATAGTATCATATCATCTGCAAAGAGCGATAGTTTGACTTCTTCTTTGCCGATTTGGATGCCTTTAATTTCTTTTTGTTGTCTGATTGCTGAGGCTAGGACTTCTAGTACTACGTTGAATAGCAGTGGTGATAGTGGACATCCCTGCCGTGTTCCTGACCTTAAGGAAAGGCTCTCAGTTTTTCTCCATTGAGAATGATACTTGCAGTGGGTTTTTCATAGATGGCTTTGATAATATTGAGGTATGTGCCTTCTATCCCTACACTTTGAAGAGTTTTGATTAGGAAGGGATGTTGCACTTTATCAAATGCTTTTTCAGCATCTATTGAGAGTATCATATGGTTCTTGTTCTTTCTTTTGTTAATGTACTGTATCACATTGATTGATTTGCGGATGTTGAACCAACCCTGCTGCCCTGGAATAAATCCCACTTGGTCGTGGTGAATAATCCTTTTAATGTACTGTTGGATCCTATTGGCTAGTATTTTGGTGAGAATTTTCGCATCTGTGTTCATCAAGGATATTGGTCTGTAATTCTCTTTTTTGATGGGATCCTTGTCTGGTTTGGGGATCAAGGTGATGCTGGCCTCATAAAATGAGTTTGGAAGTTTTCCTTCCATTTCTATTTTTTGGAACAGTTTCAGGAGAATAGGAATTAATTCTTCTTTAAATGTTTGGTAGAATTCCCCTGGGAAGCCATCTGGCCCTGGGCTTTTGTTTGTTGGAAGATTTTTGATGACTGTTTCAATCTCCTTACTGGTTATGGGCCTATTCAGGTTTTCTATTTCTTCCTGGTTCAGTTTTGGCAGTTTATATGTCTCTAGGAAAGCATCCATTTCTTCCAGATTGTCAAATTTATTGGCATAGAGTTGCTCATAATATGTTCTTATGATTGTTTGTATTTCTTTGGTGTTGGTTGTGATCTCTCCTCTTTCATTCATGATTTTATTTATTTGGGGCCTTTCTCTTTTCTTTTGGATAAGTCTGGCCAGGGGTTTATCAATCTTATTAATTCTTTCAAAGAACGAGCTCCTAGTTTCGTTGATTTGTTCCATTGTTTTTTTGTTTGTTTCTATTTCATTGATTTATGCTTTGATCTTTATTATTTCTCTTCTCCTTCTGGGTTTAGGTTTTCTTTGTTGTTTTTTCTCAAGCTCCTTTAGGTGTAGGGTTACGTTGTGTATTTGAGACCTTTCCTGTTTCTTGAGATAGGCTTGTATCGCTATATATTTTCCTCTCAGGACTGCCTTTGCTGTGTCCCACAGATTTTGGACTGTTGTGTTTTCATTATCATTTGTTTCCATGTTTTTTTTCAATTCTTCTTTAATTTCCTGGCTGACCCATTCATTGTTTAGAAGGATGCTGTTGAGTCTCCATGTATTTGGGCTCTTTCCAAATTTCCTCTTGTGATTGAGTTCCAGTTTCAGAGCATTATGGTCTGAAAATAAGCAGGGAATGATCCCAATCTTTTAATACCAGTTGAGACCTGATTTATGACCCAGGATGTGATCAATTCTGGATAATGTTCCATGGGCACTAGAGAAGAATGTGTATTCTGTTGCTTTGGGATGGAATGTTCTGAAAATATCTGCGATGTCCATCTGCTCCAGTGTGTCATTTAAGAACTTTATTTCCTTGTTGATCTTTTTGCTTGGATGATCTGTCCATTTCAGTGAGGGAAGTGTGAATGTCTCCTACTATTATTGCATTATTGTTAATGTGTTTCTTTGATTTTGTTATTAATTGGTTTATATAGTTGGCTGCTCCCATGTTAGGGGCATAGATATTTAAAATTTTTAGATCTTTTTGTGGGACAGACCCTTTGAGTATGATATAGTGTCCTTCCTCATCTCTTATTATAGTCTTTGGCTTAAAATCTAATTGATCTGATATAAGGATTGCCACCCCAGCTTTCTTCTGATGTCCATTAGCATGGTAAATTGTTTTCCACCCCCTCACTTTCAATCTGGAGGTGTCTCCAGGTCTAAGATGAGTTTCTTGTAGGCAGCATATTGATGGGTTTTGTTTTTTTATCCATTCTGAAACCCTGTGTCTTTTGATTGGGGCATTTAGCCCATTTACATTCAGGGTAACTATTGAGAGATATGAGTTTAGTGCCATTGTATTGCCTGTATGGTGATTGTTACTGTATAATGTCTCTGTTCCTTTCTGGTAATACTTTTAGGGTCTCTCTTTGCTTAGAGGACCCCTTTCAATATTTCCTGTAGAGCTGGTTTGGTGTTTACAAACTCTTTCAGTTTTTGTTTGTCCTGGAAGCTTTTAATCTCTCCTTCTATTTTCAATGATAGCCTAGCTGGATAAAGTATTCTTGGCTGCATGTTTTTCTCATTTAGTGCTCTGAATATATCATGCCAGTTCTTTCTGGCCTGCCAGATCTCTGTGGTTAAGTCTCCTGCCAATCTAATATTTTTACCATTGTACGTTACAGACTTCTTGTCCCGTGCTGCTTTCAGGATTTTCTCTTTGTCGCTAAGACTTGTAAATTTTACTATTAGATGGCGGGGTGTGGGTCGATTCCTATTGATTTTGAGAGGTGTTCTCTGGGCCTCCTGGATTTTGATGCTTGTTCCCCTTGCTATATTAGGGAAATTCTCTACAATAATCCTCTCCAGTATACCTTCTGCTCCTATTTCTCTTTCTTCTTCTGGAATCCCAATTATTCTAATGTTGTTTCGTCTTATGGCATCACTTATCTCTCGAATTCTCCCCTCGTGGTCCAGTAGTTGATTGTCTCTCTTTTGGTCTGCTTCATTATTCCCTGCCATTTGGTCTTCTATATCACTAATTCTGTCTTCTGCCTCATTTATCCTAGCAGTAAGAGCCTCCATTTTTGATTGCACCTCATTAATAGCTTTTTTTATTTCAACTTGATTAGACTTTATTTCTTTTATTTCTCCAGAAAGGGTTTTTATTTCTCCTGACAGGGTTTCTCTAATATCTTCCATGCCTTTTTCGAGCCCGGCTAGAACCTTGAGAATCGTCATCCTGAATTCCAGATCTGACATATTACCAATGTCTGTATTGATTAGGTCCCTAGCCTTCGGTCCTGTCTCCTGCTCTTTTTTTTGTGGTGAGTTTTTTTGCCTTGTCATTTTGTCCAGATAAGAATCCGCTGTTCTCCTTGTTAAGTGAACTTGGTCTTGGCTGTATTTCTTTGATCTTCTGGGGGAGGGGCCTGTTGTAGTGATTCTCAGGTGTCTTTGCCCCAGGTGGAGTTGCACCACCCTTACCAGGGGCCGGGCTAAGTAATCCTCTCAGGTTTGCTTTCAGGAGCTTTTGTTCCCTGAACGCGCTTTCTGTAGAGTTCCGGAGGACGGGAAGGACAATGGCGGCCTCCCAATCTCCGGTTCAGAGGAGCGGAGAGCTAGGGGCCCCAGTCTTCAGTGCGCCTTCAGAGAAAAGCATTTAATCCCTCCAGTCTCCCTAGCTGACGTTTGCGCCGGAGAGTGCGTGCGCGCATCTGCCCGCAGACACCGCGCGCCTGCAGACACCGCGCGCCCGCAGACACCGCATGCCCGCAGACACTACGCGCACCCGCAGACCGCGCGCGCGCCGCAGACCGCGCTCAGAGAAAATCGTGCGTCATCAGTCCCGTCTCACTGGCTTCTGGGAGTGCTCCGAGCTCACCCAGCCTGTGACCAAGCGTCTCTGTCTCTGGCAGAGTCCCACCTGGAGTCTCCGGACCCCGTAGATCCCTGAGATCTCCCGGGTCGGAGTCTCCCCGGATCTTGTGGGGACCCCTCGCAAAGAGCACCGGCCAGTGCCACAGAGCACCAGTCCGTGTCACAGACCACTAGGAAATCTCGGCTCTGTCTCCGCAGCCGACTTCCCCGCTCTAATACCTGTGAGCTCTGCGACACTCAGACACCCCCGATCCTTCTGTGACCCCGGGGGACCTGAGTCCACGTTGTCCCCGTGAGGTCTTCACCCCAGTTTAGCCTCTGGAGTGATGTCCCTCCGTGGAGCCGACTTTTAAAAGTTCTGATTTTGTGCTCCGCCGCTTGCCGGGAGCCGGCCCCTCCCCCTGGGGTCTATCTTTCCGTCGCGTTGGATTCACTTCTCCGCTGGTCCTACCTTTCAGAAAGTGGTCGATTTTCTGTTTCTAGAATTGTTGTTTTTCTTCTCTTCGATCTCCTGTTGGATTTGTAGGCGTTCGGAATGGTTTGATAGGCTATCTAGCTGATCTCCTGCTGGCTGATGTCGTCTCAGCCTCCTACTTCTCCCGATAACACTCCCTTTTGTGAACATTCATCTTAGCCCTAAGTAAAAGAAACCCACTACCCTCTGACTGGGGAGTCACAGCTTTGTAATTTATTCCTCAACATCTTCTTTGCTTCAAAAAACATTCTTTGTATGACAACTCTACCTGGTGTAGTCACTCTCTCACCAAGACTACACTTCTTCTTGGTGATAACTCACCAAAAAGTGAACTTACATTACTTCTGTTGCAATATTAGTCTTAGGAAATAATTTTTAATACAGAAGTCAATTAAACAAGTCTCTGCAAGGCCCTGGAGATAATGTTTTGGTTTCAGATGGAAAAATCCTCTGATTTAAATGGAAACAAAGTCTTATGGAAAATCAAGTTGACCTAAAACCACTGGAAAATTGTTTCTTTGTGCTTAGGCTTGAGAATGCAGAAGGAAATCAAGTCTCAAGTCTTAAATGAAGGATGGGAATCACTACAAGACAAAATGAACACTTAGCTTCCTTTCTGGATTGAATGAGTATAACCCTTTTTCTGAACCTTTGGCTTGGCCAGAGTAGTGGACTTTGAGAGAAGAAAATGTCAGTGAGCTGTAGTACGTAGTCTGATTGACCCTCAAATTGACATGACTGCCTGTCCTAAGCCAGCAGTGTATTTCTGTCATAGTTCCTGTTAAGACTGTCTTGCCATTCATAAGAAAGCAGTGACTATTTTGCTACTGTTTTCCATTATTTTATGTGTGAGTAAGCTGTTGTGTTTAACAAGCATTCTGAGCAAGAATAGAATTCATTTCACCTCAATTGAAAATAAACCCCTTTGCATTTAACTCAATTTTGCCTGAGAATTAAGTATTTTGTGCAACAAAACTAGGCACAGGTCTCACATTAAAGAAATTGCAATTTTTTACTTGTAGCATAAAAATACTTCTTATACATGCACAAACTTGTAAAAGGAGTTCAAGGAAATAAAGCCTTTATATGGTAATTTTGTAATTACTACGCCTATCAATTCACTTCTGTGATGCCACTCCATAAGGAATGTATTTTCAAAGCCTTATAAATCTGTGTCATAGACTAATTTGTTTTCATATTGTATTGGATTATGGCTGAGTTAAAATTTGCTACTGAACACTGTCAGTAACATTGATAGAAATCAACTTTGATTTTACTTCAGTAATTTAACAAAAACTAAACTTTACTTATGAATTTTAAAAATTTAAACAAAGAAACAAAATTAAATTTAAGGGAAGTCAATTCTTCCTAAGAGCCTTTTTTATTCTTCCTAAGAAGTTTGCCTTTTGTTTTAAGAATGAGGAAACTTGAAACTAATGCTAAATAAATCATGTACAATTTATCTACTTCATTAGCGAATCATATAGAATAAATTTGTGGCAATGATTTAAGATCTAATTGAATACATTTTTTGACACAGAAAAACTAATTTCAATGACCTGCCTTTGTGGCATAACGTGGATATAGCTACACATAGTAAACTACATGGAGAGAGCGAGCTAATGATCATTTGTGTGGTGGTGCCCTTGAGGGAGTCTGGTGTGGGCACCAGGGGATGCTCCCTAGAACCACAGCCTTTTGCACTCTGCAGGTGTGCTGTTCTACCAGGGTCTGAGTCAGGCTCCATATCCTCCCCTGAGAGAGGTCCATGCAGGAGCTAGCCAGTGCTCTCTAGGACCCAGAGATTCTGAACACTCCCAGCCGGGGCCAGCATGAAAATCTCAGTGTGCTATCTCTGGTTGGGACATCTCTGGCAGTCTGGACCTGCCCAGACAGCTGTGGCAGAGGCAGCCACTGGAAGCCAGCTCTGGACTAGTATTTCTTGTGGTTTTGTGTACAAGAGGGAGTTCATGTGACCCTGGAGACCATGACCGGGAACATGCTCTGCCAGTAGCAGAGGGGGAATTTATGTTCTCTGGAGCACCCAGAGGGGAATAGACTGAGGCTTCTGAGATGGAGGTCTGGGTTCAGTTTGCTTTCCTCTAAACCTCCAAAGAACCACCAAAAACCACAAGGGGAGAAAAAACTAACAAGCCAAAAAACCTCCAGAAAACAAAAGCCTGAAAAACCAATTTCTTCAGAGCCCAGCCCCTCGATGGGCATAGGAGTACTCAATTCTAGCAAGACTCCCTGAAAAACCATGCATCAGGCCCCTCCGCCAGGAAGCAGACAAAAAAAAAAAAAAAAAAAAGAGAGAGAGAGAGAAAAAAAAAAGAAAAAGGAAGACAACCACCACTACTGCATAGCTACAACTTTTATTTTTAATTCATTCCCACTATTCTTGTTCTTTTCATGTTTTATATAATTTTTAACCTATTTACCAATACAATGAGATGTTCAATACATCAAATTCCATAATAACCTTTTAACCTGAACTTTTTGAATACATATAACTGTGGCTTCCTTTTGCTTTTCTATTTTTGAAATTTTTACTTTATTTTATTTTTTTAATGTTGATATAGAGATAAGCTTCAAGGTATTGCCCTTTCCCCAATCAATGCTATCTGTATAGATAAACCACTTTTAATGCCCCTTTATCTCAGGAAAGTTGAGTCTTTAACAAAGATATCAAGATACACTGAGGAAGAATTACAATAACCATCCTCAACCACACTGAGAATTTATAACCACCCTCCTATCTTTTCCTTCTGTCAGTGTTTCTGCATATTTGCTTTTGTTCTGGTAGTATATAAAACTTATACATGGGGTTCATTTTGACTAGTTTATTTATTTATTTATTTGTTGTTGTCATCTACTTTTGTCAATCTTTTTGTTCACTGTTTTTGTTTGTATACTTTATAAATCTTACCTTTGGGCCCCATCTGGGCTGGGCCTTCTCTTTCCTTTCTCTCTCTCTGTCTCTTTTTCTTTCTTCTTTCTTTTTGGTAGGGACTCTCTATTGCTCAGAAGTGTACCAGAGTGCACCTTGCCTGCACCATGATTGATACATTCAGCTACATATCCCCTTCATCCATCTCTCACCAAAATGACTAGGAGGAGGAATGTCCAACAGAGGAAAAATTTAGAGACTGGGCCCCCTCCATCAGAGCTATTGCTTATATGGACATAAACAGTATGTCAGAAAGGGAATTCAGGCTAACAATTATCCAGGCAATAGCTAGGTTGGAGAAAGCCTTTGATGACAAAATGGAATTGATTAGGGCAGAAGTGAAAGCCACCAGGGATGATGTTAGCAATCATGCTCTCCAGGAGTTCCAATCTAATCTAAATTCTCTAACAGATAGGGTAACTAAGGCAGAAGATAGAATTACTGATCTGGAGGACAAACTGATAGAGAAAAGGATCAGGAGGAAGCCTGGAACAAATAGCTTAGAAGCCATGAACAGAGAATTAGGGAAATAAAGGATTCCAGGAAATGTTCCAATGTCAAAATTATTGGAATCTCTGTGGGGGAAGAGAAAGAAAGAAGACTAGAGGATATAGTTGAACAAATTCTCCATGAAAATGTTCCCAATCTGGTGAATGGAACCAGTGTTCATGTACTAGAAGCAGAAAGGTCTACCCAGTTAGAATGGCCAAAATTAACAAGAGAGTAAACAATGTGTGCTGTAGAGGATGTGGAGAAAGAGAAACCCTCTTACACTGTTCGTGGGAATGGAAGTTGGTGCAGCCACTTTGGAAAGCAGTGTGGAGATTCCTTAAGAAATTAAAAACAGAGCTTCCCTATGATCCTGCAATCACAGTACTGGGTGTTTACTCCAAAGATACAGATGCAGTGAAAAGAAGGGCCATCTGTACCCCAATGGTCATGGCAGCAATGGCCATGGTTGCCAAACTGTGGAAAGAACCAAGATGCCCTTCAATGGACATTTGGACAGGGAAGATGTGGTCCATATACACTATGGAGTATTATGCCTCCATCACAAAGGATGAATAGCCAAGTTTTGTATCAACATGGATGGGACTGGAAGAGATTATGCTAAGTGAAATAAGTCAAGCAGGAGAGTCAATTATCATATGGTTTCACTTATTTGTGGAGCATAAGAAATAACATGGAGGACATGGGAAGATGGAGAATAGAAGGGATTTGGGGGAAAATGGAGGGGGAGACAAACCATGAGAGACTACTGACTCTGAAAAACAATCTGAGGGTTTTGAAGTGGGGGGTTGGGAGGTCAGGTGAGTCTGGTGGTGGGTATTATGGAGGGCACATATTACATGGAACACTGGGTGTGGTACAAAAACAATGAATTCTGGTATACTGAAAAGAAATTTAAAAAATAAATAAAAATTAAATCAAACAAAAGAAGTAGATACATGTAACAATTATCACTTATATATATGTATATCTATATATAACTATATCTATATTACTTTGTCTATTGGCTCATTTGTTAATTTTTCTGTCTCCATTTATTATTTTTCTCATCAACTAGAGTATATGTTTCATGAAATTGATGCCTTTTTTGTCTTATTGAAGGCTGGATTCACATGTTTAGTGAGTGAAAACAACAACAACAAAGAATGAGGAACCTTGAAACTGATGCTAAATAAATCATGTACACTTTATCTACTTCATTAGCAAATTGTAGAGAAGAATTTTGTGACAAGAATTTAAGATCTAATTGCATACATTTTCTTTGCATGGAGAAACTGTTATTTAAATGACCTGCCTTTGTGGCATTACATGGATATAGCTACACACAGTAAACTACACAGAGAAAGTGAGCTAATTAATTGGCTGAAATAAGAACATCCACAGGAAAATGGCATTCTCTCCTTAAAATAGCAGTGAAAATTATTACTGGAACATTATATCTTCAAATTGGTGATCTCATTAAGTTACTAAAAGCTGTGAATATAACTTCTTCTGTGGCTAAACCGAAATATTACTCCAGAAATTTCTCCAGAGTCAAATGATTAAGAAACATTGCTCTCTATTATAGATTATATAGATATATTACATATATACAAATATATGAACATAAAGAAAGAAAGGAAGGAAGGAAAGAAGGTAGGTAGGTAGGTAGGAAGAAAGAAAGAAAGGGAATCTTTTTCTATTATAATGTCCTACCACTGTTAACGTACTCTAGTGTGCACTTTCTAAAAATCAGGACACTCTTCTACAGCACCATCATACAAGCCTCCCATTTAGGAAATTAACATTCCTACAATGCTATGTTCCAGTTCAGAGACGTCACTGTAATTTTGCCAGCCATCACATGAATGTACCTTCTCCATTTCTAGTCCAACTACTTGCCCAGGAAACAGTTGCTTGTGATTTTCATGCTTCATAAATCTTCAGTCTAAAAGACTTGCTCAATCTGTCCTGTCTTTTATATGCTTGACAGTCTTGAACTTTTGAAAGTTTTCACATTATAAAATGATCCCTCACTTGGGTCTGGAGGATGTTTCCTCATAACCAGACTCTGATTTCTCCGTGCTAAAATCATCATTGTGAAGAGAGCTATTTCAGTATTACACGAGCATACTGTTCCTTAACAAAGCTTCAGCCACCAGCATTATTCTCCCAGTTCTTAATGCCTAGCATTACTTCCTTCTTCTGTTATTTTATTAAAGAAGAGTTTTCTTTTCTCTCTTATGTATTTGTGTCAGTATGGACCCATGAGTTCCTGTTTTATGAATGAGGGTATAATCTGATAGTTTTAATTATTTGATGTCCAATTGTCCTAGAAAATACTCAATGAGAGAACCATCAAGTAGGCTTTTACATACTTCGACATGTCTTTAGCATTCTTTGAGAATGTCTTCCCTTTCTGGTATAATTTATTCCCGGACAAGCAGTCTTGTTAGTGCAGATGATATCTAGAAGCCAAAAATAATGTTAAGTTGCTCTTAGTATAGTTAACCTATACTATAGTATAACTATACTATAGTATAGTTATACTATAGTATAGGTTAAGTAAACCTATACTCATCTGTGAATACACACGCAGACCTGATTCTCTTTATTTATAGCACAAAAATAGACTTTATTCTATGAAATCATTACAAGTTTCAAATTAGAAACACTGAATCTTGTCCCTGTGGATATAGGGTTAATTTCCTAGCAGCCTCTGGTCACATTTCCACCAATTGATCAATACATGGCCACATCTTCCACATGTTTCTGGTTGAAAATCTATTTTTGATATATACTATTAATTCATTAACATATAATTCATGGTAACAGTGTAAATCAAACCTGAACAAAGCTTATCTACAACATGTATTTTTTCCATAAGGCACATCATAGTTACTTTGGACTAGGACTAGATGGAGTAGCACCTGGGTGGCTCATTCGGTTAAGTGACCAACTCTTGATTTTGGCTCAAGTCATGATCTCAAGATTGTGAGATCGAACCCTGATTCCGGCTTTATGCTGGATGTGTAGCCTGCTTAGGATTCTCTCTCTACCTCTCTCTCTGCCCCCTTTCTCTCCCTCTCTTAAGTAAAAATTAATTAATTAACAAGTTAATTAATGAAAGCTTTTTTTAAAGAAGACCACAAGTGACACCTTCAGCGCTATGCTTGTGGAGCTATTTTAAGCAACGAAATCTGCACCCCCCCCCAAGTACAGAAATGTGAAAACTATGGCACTAAGCAGACAGAAAAAAATAATTTGTTAACACTATGGGCATTCAAACAAAAAGCAGGGCATTTCTTTACTTGCCCTCAGTTGGCAACATGTGAATTAGATAACTCTGATTCTTTTTTTTTTTTTACAACTCTATTCATGTTTGCAATTAACTATGAAAAGACTAGGTTGATTTGGGGTTACAAATAAATTCTTGTAAGCCAATGAATCTTGAAACATTTAATCCATGAATAATTGGGATTAAGTTGTATATTTAAAAAGATGATTAGAGTTCATACCCATATTTTCAATCCCAACCCCAAATCTCAAACTGGTTCAAACTGGCCTTCACCCATGCTATGTTTGTGAATCCTTTGTTAGTGCATTACCTATGTGTAAATCCAACTATTCCCAATGTATTGACTTATTTGCCCAATCAACAAACTTGACACATTGTAACCAAACTTCCAGTCACTCTGACCACCTTCTCTACCTAACCTGTCACTACCCTGTTCCCTAGGATAGTACACACCTTAGGGAAGACCCAATGATGTTGATGAATGATGAATGGGCCCTTAGAAGAATGGATGGGACATAGGATATTTTGTGCCAAACTGGTGTCAACTTTTTGTTTTCTTTCTGTGACAATAGTCAACATTCTCTGAGTGATGAAACACCCAGGGAGGGGATTTATCATGACTGAGATCCTTGGAAGATCTCTCTTAGGCAAATTAGGGGAATTCAGAGAGAGACTTTAACTCTAAATCATCTGTATACCAACAGGACATATGCTGGGATACCTGAACTCCTTCACTATCAACATAGTTAATTTAGGTTAATGTTACAAGAGAAAATCTCAGAAAATTCCACTCACAGGCAATGAAAAGCAAGCAAAAGTAAACTAATACTAAAGAAGAGCCTGTAATTGAAAGAAGAAACCACATTGTCAAAGTAACACATTTGTTCATCCTTTTTACTTATAGTCTTGAATCTATGTGCTTTACAGGAAGGCAGAAAGCTACAGCATTTCTGGCTTGGTATGTCAGAACACAGAGTTTGGAGCAGAGTACAAATCTAGAGTTAAATGAAAAACATGGGGAGAAGGAAATCAGGTGAGGTAAATGCCAAAATCTGTAGGTAAAATTTATCCAAATTCTTTGCTCACCACTAAATTATACAACCACAGGGAAGGGCAAGAGAATGGTTGGGAGGTGGAGCTGGTGGGGTTTGACAATGAAAAAGCAGCTTATAGAAACTAAAAAAAATCTCAGCAGAGATTTTAGTTACCATTATCTTTAGGGGAATCCTGTCTGGAGCTTGAGTCCATTCAAACTAAACACATGCTGGAAGAAAATCACTCTTCTGAGACATCACAGACCCTGAACTTCTAAATACATGGTTCAAAATGTGCAATATATATTGCACAATCTATTGATCAAAATATGAAATTAAGGGGCACATGGGTGGCACAATCAGTTGTATCTGACTCTTAGTTTCAGCTCAGGTTGTGATCTCAGGGTCATGAGATCGAGCTCTGCATTGGGCTCTGGGTTCAGTGTAGACTCTATTTGAGATTCTCTCTCCTTCTCCTTTAGCCCTCCTTCTCATGTGTGTTTTCTCTAAAATAAATAAATAAAGCTTTAAATTTTTTCAAATTAAAAATAAGCAAATGACTATATCAACAAACAGGAAAATGACTCATACTCAAGAGAAAAAAATCAACACTTGAAGTAATCAAGATGTTGTACCTACTAGAAAAGGAATTTAAATAAACTACTGTAAACACATTAAAATGTATAATGAAATCCATACATATGATTTCAAAAAATAAAAATTAAAAACAAATTGGACTTGTACATTTGAGAATTTTAATATATTTTCAAGAATTCAGTAGATGTGCTTAACAACAGACTAGAAGAAAAAATATGTTAAGTCAAAGACAGATTGTTAGGAAATATCCTTTCTATAGATGGCAAATTTAAAAAAGGACTACTAACAAGGAACAAGTAGAATTTGAAATTAAAAACATAGTAGCACTTACATTAACATATCCCAAGTGAAACACATACAAATCTAAAAATCAAAAACAAAACAACAACAACAACAAAAAACTTGTACAAAAGCTACATGAGAAAAAATACAAAAAAATCTCATGAATGGAATCAAAGAACTAAAGAAATCTATAGATATTTCATTTTCATATTTGAGAAGGTTCAATACTTAAGATGTCAGTTCTTCCCAACTTGACATACAGACTCAACACAATCCTAATTCCAAAAAGTTTTTTTATGGTTATTGACAAACTGATTCTTAAATTTGTATGAAGAGAGAAAAGACCCAGAAGAACCAATACAACATGGAAGGGGAAGAACATGACTGGAAGACTGATGATATCCAACTTGAGACTCAATGTAAAGCTACAGTAACCAAGATAGTGTGGTGTTTGTAAAAGAACAAATACATCAACAGAACAGAAGAGAGAGCCCAGAAATAGATTCACACAAATATATGCAATTGACCCTTGACAAAGAAGCAAGACAATGAAGAAAATTCTCTTTAACACAAATAGTGTTGAAACTGGAAATCCACATGCAAAAAATTAATCTAGACCTGGATCATACACCTTTCAGAAAAATTACCTCAAAATGCATCATAGATAAAAATATAAAACACAAAGTATAAAACTCAGGGAAAAAAAACAGAAAAAAATCTAGATGATCTTGAGTTTGGTAATATGTTTTTGTTACCATCTGAGGTGAGTGATTAATAAAAAAATTAATATGCTAGAATACACTAAAATAAAAAATCTATTCTCTGTGAAAGACACTGTCATGCAGGGGTTTCTGGGTGGCTAAGTCATTAAGCATCTGCCTTCAGCTCAGGTCATGATCCCAGGGTCCTGGGATTGAGCCCTGCATTGGGCTCTCTGCTTGGCAGAAGTCTGCTTCTCTCTCTGCCTCCCACTCCCACTCTACCTGCTTGCGTTCCCACTCTCACTATCTCTCTCTCTGTGTCAAATAATTAAAATAAAATATTTTAAAAAATGCATTGTCATGAAAAAGAAAAGGCACAGACTGATAGAAAATTTCTGCAAGCACATATGGTGAAAGAGTCATATCTAATATACATAAAGAACTCATAAAACTCAATATTAAGAAAATAAATAACAGAATTAAAACTTGGATAATATATAAATAGAACCCTGACAAAAGAAGATACACATATAGCAAGTAGGCACATGAAAAGATGTTCAGCACTTTAAGTTACCAGGGGATTGCTAATTAAAACAATGAGACAGGCGCCTGGGTGGCCTGGGTGGTCAGTTGGTTAAAAGCAGATAAAAGGGGGCGCCTGGGTGGCTCAGTGGGTTAAGCCTTTGCCTTCAGCTCAGGTCATGATCTCAGCAGGGAGCCTGCTTCCTCCTCTCTCTCTGCCTGCCTCTCTGCCTACTTGTGATTTCTCTGTCAAATAAATAAATAAAATCTTTTTTTTTTAAAGCAGATAAAAGTAATTCTTTACTACTTTCAAATGAAAATCTCTGACTCTTGATTTTGAATCAGATAATGATCTCAGGGTTGTGAGATCAAGCCCCATATCAGACTTTGCACTCCACAGGGAGCCTGCTTAAGATTCTCTCTCCCTCCCCCCACCTTGTGCAACATGTGCGGATGTGTGCTTTCTCAAAACAAAGGAACAAAACACTGAGATACCACTCCACAGCTTTTTAGAGCACCAGACATGCAAGTCTCTGACAGCTTCAAATTCTGGTGGGGAGGGAGATCAATAGGAACTCACATTGATTGTTGCTGGAATGCTAAATTTTACAGCTGATTTGAAAGGTAGTGTCACAGTTTCTTACAAAACTTAGCCTACAATCCAACGCATGCACTTCATGGCATTTACCTAAATAAGTTGAAAACTAGCATACAGAACAAATCTGGAATACAAAAATCGACACAAAATCTTGCATAGGAATGTTTATAGAAGCTTCATTGATAATTGCCAAAACTCAGAAGGAACCAAGATGTTCGTCAACAGGTAAATAAACTGTGACACATTCAGGTAATGGAATGGAATATTTTTCAAGGCTAAAAAGAAATGAGGTAACAAACCATGGAATGACATGGGAAAAACTTAAGTACATATTGCTAAGTTTAAAAAAAAGCCAATCTGAGAAGTTTATGTACTATATGACATTTTGGAAAAGATAAACCAATGGAGGTAGTAAAAAAGCTCAAGAGTGGCATTGGGTTGAGGGGAGGGACAGAGAGAAAAATAGGCAGAAAATGGCATTTTTAGGGCAAAGTACCATGTTACTGTAACAGTGGATATATGTAGTTCTGCATTTGTCAAAAGCAATAGAACTGACAATAGGAAGAAGGTAAATTAAGAACTTTAAAAATAATGTGACAGTACTGGCTCATCCTTTTAACAGCTGTATCCCACTAATGCAGGATACTAATAGTGGGAAACGACATACATGGAGGGGTGAAGGGTATATAGGAACTCTCTATACTTTCAGCTCCTTTTTCCATGAAATTAAAACTGCACTAGGGGCGCCTGGGTGGCTCAGTCTGTTAAATTTCCAATTCTTGATATCAACTCAGCTCATGGTCTCAGATTTATGATATTGAGCCCCACATTGGGCTGTGCACAGGGTGTGAAGCCTGCTTGTGATTCTCTCTCTCCCTTCCTCCACTGCTTAGTCCCCTCCCCAGCTCTCTTTCAAATAAAAAATATATATAAAATGTAAAAAAAAAACTGCTCTCAAAATATGGTCTATTAATAAAAGTAGTAACATAAATAAAAATCCAAACATTTAAATCATTGCAGTACAATAAGCAGACTAAATTATCAGATGACTGAGATATTTTGGCTAGGTGAAAAATCTAAACTCAAGTATATACTTTTACTAAAGATACATGTTAAATCGAAAAGCACAAAGACACTGAAAAGGAAGTAAAATTATATACTATGCATCTTGAAGCATAATAAAGCTAGAGTGACTAGACTATTGTCTAAATACAAGAACAAATAGAGAGTGAGACAAGGAATATTACCAGAGGGCAGAAGTGAAAATTCATAATGATGACAGGCTCAATATGTCAGAAAACTTAACATTGATAACTATGTATTCCCCAAATAATGGAAATAATAGAACTGCAAAATAGCTGAGGTATGATTTGACAAAACTACCAGGTGAATCCATAATCATAATGTGATCTTTAACACCATGCAGTAACTGACAGACCAACTAGGCAAAATATCAAGAGAGACACAGAAGACCTGAATATCACTATTGTTGACTCTATCCCAAATGGTATTCCTAGAAAACTATATCCAGTACCTAGACAATACAACTTATTCTCCAGAACACATGAAACGTTTATCAATGTAGACACTGAGCTGGGGCAGAAAACAAATGTCCTTCAATTTCAAAGGAGAGCACTCTTTCAGACTATGTCCTCTGACACAAACAGAAGCAAATTAGAATCAGTAAAGTTAGATATCTGAGAAAGTTCTAAGTATCTAAAAATAACAAAAACTTGCTTTTTCATAACACATAGGTCAAAAAGAAGAATTCCCTGGTCAACTTAGAAAATTACAAGCGATTTTAAATAAGTTATGGTGATTATATATTAATTAATATATTATATTAAATATTATAATTATTAAAATCATTAGTATTTAAATATATTTATATATTTAATATTCAAATATTAAAATTAGAATATATTATTAAATATAAATAAAAGTATTAAATATTATATACCAATATTTGCAGAAGGCATTTATTATGCCTAGAGAGAAAAGCATGGCTTTACATTTCTTAGGCCTAAGATTAAGGATCTAACTGTTCATCTTATAAAGCTAGAGAAGAACAAATTAAATGACAAGGATGGAGAATAAGGGAAATAATTCAGTAAGGAATCAGCGATGTAGGAAATAAACAGTAAATTCACAAAGCCAAAAGTTCAGAAGTTTGTCCTTTGAAACAATCAAGAAAATTGTAACAACCTTTAAAAAGTGACACCAGAAGAGAGGAATGCGGATACAAAGAGAAGACAAACTGCTATAGTGAGAATGTAAAAAGGTCTTACTGCTAATGTTTCAAGAATATAAAAAAAGAAAGCAATTACTATGAACATCTTTATTTCATTACTTTGTTGAGGTACAAAAATTTTTCAAATCTCTCTCGCATTCTTAAGGCTTTCAGACAACTAATCTCATACCAAATGAACAACTCAACATAGAGGTCAAACACTGTGTGAAGTTATCACAGAGGAAAGTGCAAAGTAACACCTTACATACAATGAAAATCTGACTTAGGTTCACACTCATAAAGCAGATAAGAGTAATTATTTACTATTTTATTTTTTTAAGATTAAAAATTTTTTTTTTTATTTGACAGTAGGCAGAGGCAGGCAGAGTGAGAGGGAGAAGCAGGCACCCCACCAAGTGGAAAGCCCAATGTGGGGCTCGATGTGGGGCTTGATGTGGGGCTTGATCCCAGGACCCTGAGACCATGATCTGAGTTGAAGGCAGAGGCTTAACCCACTGGGCAACAAGGCGCCCCTTATTTACCATTTTTTTAAAAGATTTTATTTATTAGTTAGAGAGAGAGAGAGAGAGAGAGCACAAACACAGGCAGACAGAGAGGCAGGCAGAGGCAGAGGGAGGAGCAGGCTCCCTGCCGAGCAAGGAGCCCAATGTGGGACTCCATCCCAGGATGCTGGGATCATGACCTGAGCCGAAGGCAGCCGCCCAACCAACTGAGCCACCCAGGCGTCCCTCCCCTTATTTACCATTTTAAAATGCAAATCTCAAATGAGTTGAAAATAAGTAGGAAAGAGTTAATAAATGAAAAACACACTTCAAAAATGAAAAATAAGTGGTAAGAAATACTAGGATGACTAAATCCACTTGTGATTCCATAATGTAAGAAGTTTAAATTGTTTGTCCTAATTTTAAAAGTCACGCATGTCATTGAGGACTGGGTGTTATAGGTAACTAATGAATCATTCAACATTGTATCAAAAACTTATGATGTCTCATATGTTGGTTAATTGAACATAATAAAAATAAATAGAAATATGAACAGCTGAGTATTTTTTAAATTAAAAAACAAAGGTATACTATGAAATTTAAACCAAACAAACCTTACTTTTTAAATAGTACAATGTAATAAATAAACAAGCCCCTTAATCATTTGTTCAAGAAAAATAAAAGATGCAAAATAAAAATAACCTGTAACTATCAAGATTAAATAGGGAATATGATAACAGGTCTGAAGAGAAGATCATATGAAGCAATCGTTAATATCTTTATTTGCCATTTGATTTATTGGCAAACTTCTTCAATGTAATGCTGGCTAAAGCAGACTGAAGAAAGATGAATTTGCACTCTGTAGTTCCTAAACTGTGCACCCACGCACATTAAGACAACATAGTGAACTCCAAGGCCTAACACCATGTATTTTAAATATATGTCTTGCATGCATGAAATTCAGCTTTTGGACACCAAAGTTGCACTTTGATGACACTAGAGAAGATAAAAAATTTCTGTATTGGATTCAAAATGTGTTAACCATTAAGGGATTATAGTAAGAACTTTTGCTTATTAACTATTAAGAGAGTAAAGTCAATGGATAAAGTGGAGAAGTATATTAATTCCCAATATTCATGAGAAAACACATATAAAAAGAACATACAAGAGACTATGTATAACCATACAAAACAAAAACTGCAGAGGTTTTTTTCTTTTTTGACCATTTGATAAATGTCAGTTAAAACCACCATCATGTACTATCCACAAATCCACCAGATTTGTGAAGATCAATAATAATAACAAAAATACCATGTTTTAGAGAAAATATAGAGAATGATAACTCTCTTGTATTGCTGAAGACAATGTAAGTTGGTACTTCTTTGAAAATATGTTTTTGCAATCTCTACTAAATCCTGAAATGCATTTCAAATGCTCTTGGATTTCTACTCCTATAGTTATGCCTGAAAGAAATGCACACAAATTTCCATCCAAAAATATGCACTAGAATGTTCATTTTTAATTTTTTTAAATTTTTAATTAACATATAATGTATCATTAGCCCCAGGGGTACAGGTCTGTGAATCTCCAGGTTTACACATTTCACAGCACTCACCATAGCACATACCCTCCCCAATGTCCATAACCCCACCACCCTCTCCCGACCACCCTCCCCCTCCGGCAACCCTCAGTTTGTTTTGTGAGATTATGAGTCTCTTATGGTTTGTCTCACTCCCGATCCCATCTTGTTTCATTTATTCTTTTCTTACCCTCCAACCCCACCATGTTGCATCTCAACTTTCTCATATCAGGGAGATCATATGATAATTGTCTTTCTCTGATTGACTTATTAGAATGTTCATTGTAATAGCAGTGTTTGTTTTTTATTTTTTAAAGGTTTATTTATTTGAGAGAGAGAGCGCACAAGACTGCACAAGCCGGGGGTAGTGGCAGAGGGAGAGGAGAGAGAAAAAATCTCAAGCAGATGTCCTGTGAGTGGGGAGACAGTCAAACCCTGAGATCATGACCTAAGCTGAAATCAAGGTTTGGACACTTAACCAACTGAGCCATCCAGGCGCCCTAGCAATAGCACTGTCTGGTGTCCTCAAAACCTTAGAATCTAATACAAAAATCTTCCAGCAATAAAAGGGTTAAATAAATGATGCTATAGTCACATGGATTACATGGCACTAAGTTGAAATATCTAAATCATGTAACAACATAGATGAAACCCATAAATGTAATGACACTGAGTCAAAAAGGACCCAAGGAAAAATACAGTTTATCTTATTCACATACAGTGGAAAAAAAAAAAAAAAGACAGGTATTTTAGCCCATGTACCAACACTCCCCTCAACCTCTCATGTAATGTTACCTATATTTCAACATTTATCCCTTTGTATTTATTGAGAGTTCTCTAAACACCACTGTTTAAATTCTCTAAACACCACTGTTTTTCATTTTGTTTTATGTAAATGAAATCATACAAGATGAATACATGTGGATCTGGCTTCTTGCATTCAAATTTTTATCTGTGAGATCCATTTCTGTTGTATGGAGCTGTAGTTTGTTGATTTTTAATGATGCATTGTATTCCATTCTATTAATAAAACACAGTTTATGTATGCATCCTGCTGCTAAGGGGAATTTGGGTTGTTTCTCCTTTTTGATTAATAAACAATGCAGTTCTAAATGGTTTGGCATATATCTCTGACACATAGATCAATTTGTCAGTTTTTACCTTTATGTTTAGTGCTTATTTTTGAATGTCCTGTTGATTAAATCTTGGCCTATTGCCAGACCATTGGATATTCGCCTATATTAACTTCTGGAATTTAATTATTTTGCATTTTACTATTGATTTCTGTTGTGATTGAATTTTGTGTGTGATGTAAGTTGAACACCAAGCTTTATTTTCTTCCAAAAGGTTACACAATTGGTCTAGCACCATTTACTGAAAAGGACAATTCTTTCCCAATGTTTTGTAGTACCATTTATTTTTTTCCCCCTTTAGATCACATCCTGGGCTTCATCTAAACTCTCTTTTGAGTTCCACTAGTTTATTTCTCTTTTTGAGGACCCCAAATCCTACTTTCTCAAAATTTTCGGTACAAGTAAGCATGTCTTCCTTATCTTCTATTTCCTCATGTCTATCCTTGGCCTTCAAAGTTTCACATAAGTTAAAATCACTTGTCAAGTTCTATAATAAGAGTGCAATAAAGTTTGGAATGCTGTTGTCACATTGAATATACAGAGTAACTTGGGGAGTATTTATATTTTTCTAGTATTGAACTGTATTTAGTTTTCAGGTTTGTGTCGACCTGAAAAGTTTTGTCTTAAAGTTTTATTCTCTGAAATAGTCTATGAAACATTGGTATTACTTACTCATTTACTTATTCAGAATATTTGCCTTAATCCAGAGTTTCCTTTGAGGGAGAATTTGAAATTATGGATATTTCTTTCATAGTTAGAGGTATATTTCAAATATTCTTCATGTAGTTTTATTTTTTACAGTTTTTAAGTATTTATTTCAATTGAAATTCTAATTTTTAATGAAAACAAAATATATTTAAATGTGTTAATATGTACATGTGTGGGTATGTATTTATATTATTTCATATTGGCTCAATAAGGTAATCTGATTTCAATAAATAATAACCCCATAATTTAATTCAAAGTAGTCATTTGGAACTTCTGTTTCTGATATAGACAATTCTGTTTTGCAGGGTTTTTTTTAATGTTTTTATCCCCAGGGGTACAGGTCTATGAATCGTCATTTTACACATTTCACAGCATTCACCATAGCACATACCCTCCCCAATGTCCATAACCCCACCACCTTCTCCTGACCCCCCTCCCCACAGCAATCTTCAATTTCTTTTGTGAGATTGAGTCTCTTATGGTGTGTCTCCCTCCTGATTCCATCTTCTTTCATTTATTCTTTTCCTACCGCCCAAACCCCCACATTGAATCTGCACTTCTTCATATCAGGGAGATCATATGATAGTTGTCTTTCTCTGACTGACTCATTTTGGTAAGCATAATAACCTCTAGTTCCATCCAAGTTGCTGCAAATGGCAAGATTTCATTTCTTTTGATGGCTGTATAGTATTCCATTGTATATATATATACCACCTCTTCTTTGTCCATTCATCTGTTGATGGACATCTAGGTTTTTTCCATAGTTTGGCTATTGTGGACATTTCTGCTATAAACATTTGCATGCATGTGCTCCTTCAGAAAACTATGTTTGTATCTTTAGGGTAAATACCTAGTAGTGCAATTGCTGAGTCATAGGGTAGCTCTATTTTCAACATTTGGAGGAATCCCCATGCTGTTTTCCAGAGTGGTTGCACCAGCTTGCATTCCCACCAACAGTGTAGGAGGGTTCCCCTTTCTCCACATCCTGGTTAATTTTAGCCATTCTGACTGGTGTGAGGTGGTATCTCATTGTGGTTTTGATTTGTATTTCCCTGATGCCCAGTGATATGGAGCACTTTTTCATGTGTCTGTTGGCCATCTGGATGTCTTCTTTGCAGAAATGTCTGTTCATGTCCTCTGCCCATTTCTTGATTGGACTATTTATTCTTTGGGTGTTGAGTTTGCTAAGCTCTTTATAGAATTTGGATACTAGCCCTTCATCTGATATGTCGTTTACAAATATCTTCTCCCATTCTGTCAGTTGTCTTTGTTTTTTTTTTTTTAAGATTTTATTTATTTATTTGACAGACAGAGATCACAAGTAGGCAGGGAGGCAGGCAGAGAGAGGGAAGCAGGATCCCCACTGAGCAGAGAGTCTGATGCGGGGCTCAATCCCAGGACTCTGGGATCATGACCTGAGCTGAAGGCAGAGGTTTTAACCCACTGAGCCACCCAGGTTCCCCTGTCTTTTGGCTTTGTTAACTGTTTCCTTTGCTGTGCAAAAGCTTTTGATCTTGATGAAGTCCCAATAGTTCATTTTTTCCCTTGCTTCCCTTGTCTCTGGCATTGTTCCTAGGAAGAAGTTGCTGCGGCAGAGATCAAAGAGGTTGCTGCCTCTGTTCTCCTCAAGGATTTTGATGGATTCCTTTCTCACATTGAGGTCCTTCATCCATTTTGAGTCTATTTTCGTGTGTGGTGTAAGGAAATGGTCCAATTTCATTTTTCTGCATGTGGCTGTCCAATTTTCCCAACATCATTTGTTGAAGAGGCTGTCTTTTTTCCATTGGATAGTCTTTCCTGCTTTGTCAAAGATTAGTTGACCATAGAGTTGAGGGTCTATTTCTGGGCTCTCTATTCTGTTCCATTGATCTATGCGTCTGTTTTTGTGCCAGTACCATACTGTCTTAATGATGACAGCTTTGTAGTAGAGCTTGAAGTCGGGAATTGTGATGCCACCAACTTTGGTTTTCTTTTTCAATATTCCTTTGGCTATTCAAGGTCTTTTCTGGTTCCATATAAATTTTAGGATTATTTGTTCCATTTCCTTGAAGAAAATGGGTGGGATTTTGATAGGGATTTCATTATATGTGTAGATTGCTTTAGGTAGCATAGACATTTTCACAATATTTTTTCTTCCAATCCAGGAGCATGGAACATTTTTCCAATTCTTTGTGTCTTCTTCAATTTCGTTCATGAGTACTTTATAGATCTCTGAGTATAGATTCTTTGCCTCTTTGGTTAGGTTTATTCCTAGGTATCTTATGGTTTTGGGTGCAATTGTAAATGGGATTGACTCCTTGATTTCTCTTTCTTCTGTCTTGTTAGTGTAAAGAAATGCAACTGATTTCTGTGCATTGATTTTATATCCTGACACTTTGCTGAATTCCTGTACACATTCTAGCAGTTTTGGAGTGGAGCCTTTTGGGTTTTCCACATATAGTATCATATCATCTGCAAAGAGTGATAGTTTGACTTCTTCTTTGCCGATTTGGATGCCTTTAATTTCTTTTTGTTGTCTGATTGCTGAGGCTAGGACTTCTAGTACTATGTTGAATAGCAGTGGTGATAGCGGACATCCCTGCCGTGTTCCTGACCTTAACGGAAAAGCTCTCAGTTTTTCTCCATTGAGAATGATACTTGCAGTGGGTTTTTCATAGATGGCTTTGATAATATTGAGGTATGTGCCTTCTATCCCTACACTTTGAAGAGTTTTGATTAGGAAGGGATGTTGCACTTTGTCAAATGCTTTTTCAGCATCTATTGAGAGTATCATATGGTTCTTGTTCTTTCTTTTGTTAATGTATTGTATCACATTGATTGATTTGCGGATGTTGAACCAACCCTGCTGCCCTGGAATAAATCCTACTTGGTCGTGGTGAATAATCCTTTTAATGTATTGTTGGATCCTATTGGCTAGTATTTTGGTGAGAATTTTTGCATCTGTGTTCATCAAGGATATTGGTCTGTAATTCTCTTTTTTGATGGGATCCTTGTCTGGTTTGGGGATCAAGGTGATGCTGGCCTCATAAAATGAATTTGGAAGTTTTCCTTCCATTTCTATTTTTTGGAACAGTTTCAGGAGAATAGGAATTATTTCTTCTTTAAATGTTTGGTAGAATTCCCCTGGAAAGCCATCTGGCCCTGGGCTTTTGTTTGTTTGGAGATTTTGGATGACTGTTTCAATCTCCTTACTGGTTATGGGCCTATTCAGGTTTTCTATTTCTTCCTGGCTCAGTTTTGGCAGTTTATATGTCTCTAGGAAAGCATCCATTTCTTCCAGATTGTCAAATTTGTTGGCATAGAGTTGCTCATAATATGTTCTTATGATTGTTTGTATTTCTTTGGTGTTGGTTGTGATCTCTCCTCTTTCATTCATGATTTTATTTATTTGGGTCCTTTCTCTTTTCCTTTTCATAACTCTGGCCAGCATTGTATCAATATTATTAGTTCTTTCAAAGAACCAGGTCCTAGTTTCATTGATTTGTTCTATTGTGTTTTGTTTGTTTTGCGTTTTTTTTTTTTTTTTTTTTTTTTTTTTTTTTTTCTATTTCATCGATTTCTGTTCTGATCTTTATGATTTCTCTTCTGCTGGGTTTAGGCTTCCTTTGTTGTTCTTTCTCCAGCTCCTTTAGGTGTAGGGTTAGGTTGTGCATTTGAGACTTTTCTTGTTTCTTGACAAAGGCTTGTATCCCTATATATTTTCCTCTCAGGACTGCCTTTGCTGTGTCCCACAGATTTTGGACAGTTGTGTTTTTGTTATCATTTGTTTCCATGAATTTTTTCAATTCTTTAATTTCCTGGTTGACCCATTCATTCTTTAGAAGGATGCTCTTTAGTCTCCATGTATTTGGGTTCTTTCCAAATTTCCTCTTGTGATTGAGTTCTAGCTTCAGAGCATTGTGGTCTGAAAATATGCAGGGAATGATCTCAATATTTTGATACCGGTTGAGACCTGATTTATGACCCAGGATGTGATCTATTCTGGAGAATGTTCCATGGGCACTAGAGTAGAATGTGTATTCTGTTGCTTTGGGATGGAATGTTCTGAATATATCTGTGATGTCCATCTGCTCCAGTGTGTCATTTAAGGCCTTTATTTCCTCGTTCATCTTTTGCTTGGATGATCTGTCCATTTCAGTGAGGGGAATGTTAAAGTTCCCTACTATTACTGTATTATTGTCAATGTGTTTCTTTGATTTTGTTATTAATTGGTTTATATAGTTGGCTGCTCCCATGTTAGGGGCATAGATATTTAAAATTGTTAGATCTTCTTTTGGACAGACCCTTTGAGTATGATATAGTGTCCTTCCTCATCTCTTATTATAGTCTTTGGCTTAAAATCTAATTGATCTGATATAAGGATTGCCACCTCAGCTTTCTTCTGATGTCCATTAGCATGGTAAATTTTTTTCCACCCCCTCACTTTAAATCTGGAGGTGACTTTGGGTCTAAAATGAGTCTCTTGTAGGCAGCATATTGATGGGTTTTGTTTTTTTATCCATTCTGATACTCTGTGTCTTTTGATTGGGGCACTTAGGCCATTTACATTCAGGGTAACTATTGAGAGATATGAGTTAGTGTCATTGTATTGTCTGTAAGGTGACTGTTACTGTGTATTGTCTCTGTTCCTTTCTGATATACTACTTTTAGGGTTTTGCTTTGCATAGAGGACCCCTTTCAATATTTCCTGTAGAGCTGGTTTGGTGTTTGCGAATTCTTTCAGTTTTTGGTTGTCCTGGAAGCTTTTTATCTCTCCTCCTATTTCCAATGATAGCCTTGCTGGATATAGTATTCTTGGCTGCATGTTTTTCTCGTTTAGTGCTCTGAATATATTATGCCAGTTCTTTCTGGCCTGCCAGGTCTCTGTGGATAAGTTTGCTGCCAGTCTGATATTTTTACCATTGTATGTTATAGACTTCTTTTCCCAGGCTGCTTTCAGGGTTTTCTCTTTGTTGTTAAGACTTGTAAATTTTACTGTTAGGTGATGGGGTGTGGGCCTATTCTTATTTTGAGTGGGGATCTCTGCATCTCATGAATTTTGATGCTTGCTCCCTTTGCCATATTGGGGAAATTCTCTACAATAATTCTCTCCAATATACCTTCTGCTCCCCTCTCTCTTTCTTCTTCTTCTGGAATCCCAATTATTCTAATGTTTCATCTTATGGTGTCACTTATCTCTCGAATTCTCTCCTCATGGTCCAGTAATTGTTTGTCTCTCTTTTGGTCACCTTCTTTATTCTCTGTCATTTGTTCTTCTATATCACTAATTATTTCTTCTGCCTCATTTATCCTAGTAGTAAGAGCCTCCATTTTTTATTGCACCTCATTAATAGCTTTTTTGATTTCAACTTGGTTGGATTTTAGTTCTTTTATTTCTCCAGAAAGGGCTTTTATCTCTTTGGAGAGGATTACTCTAATATCTTCCATGCCTTTTTCGAGCCCAGCTAGAACCTTGACAATCGTCATTCTGAACTCTAGATTTGACATATTACCAATGTCTGTATTGATTAGGTACCTAACCTTCAGTACTGCCTCTTGTTTTTTTTTTTTTGGTGGTGAGTTTTTCCTCCTTGTCATTTTGTCCAGATAAGAATATATGAAGGAGCAAATAAACTACTAAAGGGGTGGCAAAACCCTAGGAATATGTGCTTTATCCAAATCAGAAGAGGCCCTAAATCATGGGAGGAAGGGGACAAAAAGGAGTTCAGAGGAAAAACAAAAAATAAAGAAAAATATTAAAAACGAAAAAAAAAAATATATATATATATATTAGACTGGTGATTAGAACAGGGTCACCCACTTAATTTTGGGAAGTATTTTGGTGTCTTAGAAGAAAGTATCTCCCAAAATTTTAAAGAATGAAAAACATAAATAAGGGTAGACACAGTGAAGGGATGGGGTGTGCCTATAAAGATGAGAATTTTTTTTTTTTTTTTTTTTTTTTTTAGATTTCTAAAAAAGACGTTACTAAAGTAAGTTGGTTGGGAGAATAAAGAAAAAGAAAGTGGAGAGAATTTGTTCAGGCTGGAGCCTAGAACAATCCTGGAGTTAGATTTAGGGTATATTTTGATCTATTAGGAGAAGTTGTACCCCAAATTTTTTAGAAGAACAAACACTATTTTTATACAAAAAATAAAGTTAGATACAATGAAGCATAAAATTTGACTATAATAATGAAGTTCAAAAAATATTGTTATTTTTTTGAAAGTTGTTAAGATATACTAGTTGAAAAAACGTTAAAAGAGGAAATAGTAAAAGTTAACCAAATTTAGCAGAAGAAAAAAAAAAAAGGAAAAGAAATAATTAACTACAAGATTAAAGAATCTTGGGGAGAAAGCTTTGAATTCCATGCTTTGCTTTCTCCTCCTCTGGAATTCCGCTGTTCTTGGTGAGTGAACTTGGTTTTGGCTGGATTTCTTGATCTTCTGGGGGAGGGGCCTGTTGTAATGATTCCCAAGTGTCTTTGTCAAAGGTGGAATTGCCCCACCCTTACCAGGGGCCAGGCTAAGTAATTCACTTTCAGGAGCTTTTGTTCCCTGTATCCTTTCCGCAGAGTTCCAGAGGATGGGAATGGGAATGGCAATGGCGGCCTCGCAATCTCTGGTTTGGACGAGTGGAGAGCTTGCGGCCCGCTCCTCAGTGCGCCTCAGAGAAAAGCACTCAATCACTCCCATCTCCCTGGCCTCTGGCCACGTTCAGAGAAAAGGGTTCAATCACTCTCTTCTCCCTGGCCTCCAGCCGTGCTCCAAGCTCACGTAGCCTGTGGCCAGTTCAAGCTTACCCAGAGCTGAGAGCTCACTCCTCGGTTTTGTCTCTGTAGCTGGCTTCCCCGCTCTAATAGCTGGGAGCTCTGTGACACTCAGACACCCGCCATCCTTCTGTGACCCCACGGGACTTGAGGCCATGCTGTCCCTGTGTGGGCTTCACTCTGGTTTAGTCTCTGGAGCGATGTCCCTCAGTGGAGCAGACTTTTAAAAGTCCTGATCTTGTGCTCTGTTCCACCCCTTTCCAGGAGCTGGCCCCTCCCCCAATGGCCTATTTTCACGTCAGTTTGGATTCAGTTCTCCGCTGGCCCTACCTTTCAAAAAGTGGTCAATTTTCTGTTCCTAGAATTGTTGCTCTTCTTCTCTTCAATCTCCTGTTGGATTTGTAGGTGTTCACAATGGTTTGATAAGCTATCTAGCTGACCTCCTCACAGTTGATGCAGTCCCAGCCTGCTACTTCTCTGCCATCTTGACTCCCCCCTCTATTCTTCTTGTAGTTTTGATAAGCTTTTTTCCTAGAATTTGTTGGTACCTGGCCCATTATTTTTAATTATCAGCAGGAAGTTATTAATATTTTCTCACTTTTTAAATATGTGTGATAGTAACATATTTTTAAAATATTTTGATTTTAGTTTTGTTTTTAATTTCATTAATAATTTTGAAAAATTACTTTTTAATTGATTTTTGCATTTTTGTTTTCAATATCATTAACTGCCATCTTTATAATTTTCTTTAATTTTTCTGTTTGCTTTCTTTCTCTATAAAATAGATATCTTAGTTCAGTTTTTTTTTCCCCCTAACATGTGAATTTAAAGCTACAAGTTTTCTTCCAAGTCTGGATTATTTCAATTTTAAATTAATTCTTTAGTGCAAAATTAAAAAAAAAAATCACAGAAACATATAAACTAGGAAAAAGCAATCAACCATAGTAGCTATTTTAAAAAAGAAGCAGTTAACTCTTTGGCAAAGTCCTGATTAAAAAAAAAATAGGAAACCCAAATGAAAAACATTATAAACTGAGAATTTTTTGAATGAGCATATTTTTATATATAAATTTCAAACTAGTAAATTTGAAAATAGAGATGTAAAAGACAGTTTTAGATAGATATAAATGCCAAAGTTGACTGAAGAGTTGCAAAATTGATAACTTCAGTGCTATATAAGGCTGAAATACAGACAATAAAAGGAAATAAAAAATCAAAATGGGGCGCCTGGGTGGCTCAGTCATTGAGCATCTGCCTTCGGCTCAGGTCATGATCCCAGGGTCCTGCGATGGAGCCCCGCATCAGGCTCCCTGCTCAGTGGGAAGCCTGCTTCTGACTTTCCCACTCCCCCTGCCTGTGTTCCCTCTCTCACTGTGTCTCTCCCTATCAAATAAATAAAATCTTAAAAAAATTAAAATAAATTCACTAAAACTGTTTGAAGAACAATCATAGAGATAAGCAGAGTAAATGGTCAGAAAACTCAATGGGACAAAAGCAAAATGCTATTTACTTTTTGGAGAATGGAGCCCATCTATAAGAATTCCTGTGAGTATGTAGGTTTTTATTGTTTTTTTAATATTCATATTAAATTTGTAATAACATTCTGCATTTATGGTGTGGTGCAGAACAGCAAGTCCACATGCTTGAAACTGGAACTAGCTCAGTTATCAAGCAGTATTTATTTGACAATTCTTAGGAGAAGTCTTCCTGGCAGCTCACATGCACAGAGAAGCATATTAATTTCCTAAGTTTAATGGGCAGTAGAAGAAGTGACAGGAATTTATTTATATAACACCTGGAGGGAGGCAGCCTAGCCCTAGACAGGGCTCAATGCTTTCAACCAAAGTAGACAGATGATCATTCCATGTTTAGCAAATGATCATGCAGACTAAAGGCAAACATGTCCTGAAAGTGAGGGGCAGTGGAGTGAGCCTGGCCAGGAAGAATTTACTATAGACTAGGAATACTTTGCATCTGTTTCTACAGACATTAAAAACATGGATGCTATTTAAAAATTATTAAAAGTTCCTTTCTCCTTAAGGGTAATAACCAATTTGAAATTAAAGTTAGCTTTAAACTTCAAAAATGATTACTTGAGGGGCACCTGGGTGGCTCAGTGGGTTAAAGCCGCTGCCTTCAGCTCAGGTCATGATCCCAGGGTCGTGGGATCGAGCCCCGCATTGGGCTCTCTGCTCTGCGGACAGCCTGCTTCCTCCTCTCTCTCTGCCTCTCTGCCTACTTGTGATTTCTGTCTATCAAATAAATAAATAAAATCTTTAAAAAAAAATGATTACTTGGGGGAGAAGAGAGGAAAAGGAAAGCCTGTGCTTTTTTAAATGTTTTTTTTTCCCCACAAGAAAAATAATATCCAAAATTAATACCCCCCCAAAGAAATGGCATTTCTATTTTTATTCTGAGAAATAGTAATTCTACTGGATCTTATAATCAAGTATCTTTCTGTCATGAAATTTTAATGATTGAGCCACTGGAACAGAGGTCTTAGGTATACCTCATTGAGTTGAAATAATTGGATATCCTGGGAATACAATCCTAGAAGGAAGAACCAATTTTTCTGCAAAGTCATAATGCAAATTTCCGCCAGTTATGCACATCCTACTTGGCTTGACTCTACAACTCCAAAGTCACATTCTTAGATTGCTGCAAGTTTCCAGGACTCATGGACACTGCGTTCTGTCCCACCAAATATAACAGAAAGAAAAATGTGTCTTCTATGAACATGTATAGTAGAAATTAGCAGTAAATGCCCCTTAAGTAAATTGAAAGAAATGTTATCCCGAGGTGATCTGAATATTTTTAAATGTTTTTATGCATTCCATCAAATATTTGTTCTCTAGAATGTAAAACTACTGCATTACCATGAACTAACGTATTGTTTCCAGATAATAATGTGATAGGTTTGGATTTAAAAACTTAGTCCTGTGTTTAATAGGAAACAAAGGTAGAAATAATCTGTTCCAAATACTGCATCCTCACAAGAAGAGGCAAGAACTCAGGTATGGGCAGCTCCAAATCATCAACAAATTAGACTAGTGACCTTCTCATGATTTTTATTGCTGTTGTTGTCTTTTCTTGCACTGAAAAGCTCTTAATTCAAAGAAACATGTAGCGGGGATCCACCACACAAAAAAGAAAGCAGAGCTGCTCTGGATAAATGATGAAGTCCTTTTCTAAATCAGATGGAGTCCCACAGATTGGCCACAAAGGCTCTTTCTGATCCATCTATCTATCCATCTTCTCTACCGTTCTGAAAAGATAACAGCTTTTCCATTAACCTTTATTGCTAGTATAGATAATGACCGTTCCTTTGGTTATGACTATAGACTTGTTAAAACACAAATGTCCTTGCAATCGTAATTAATTCAATGCATTATCAATTATTAACAATTATATCAATAAATTAAGTTATCAATAACTTAATAAATAAGTTATCAATAAATTACTTTTCAGAACTCTTCCTTATGGCATGAAAATAGATAAAACATATTCTACCCCAAAATATTATAGGAGAAGCTTCAACTTTTTACATCAAACTTCTGCTTCATCAAATTTCTCTAAGATGCAGGTCAGTTGTAATTTAATATAATGTTAATTACATTTTGTTATAAAATAACATGTACAGAATTCTGGATTTGGAAACTCCAAAGAATCAGGGAAGTGGTCAGAGATGAAGACACGATAGCCAGGATGACAAATCTCTAGGGTAGCATGCAAATCTTGGCATTTGGAATGTTGCCGATCAGTTGAGAAGCTGGTGGGGAAACAATTCTCCACAGGTCTTTTGCGACTCTACACATCTTGTGAAGAGCTGTTGGCAGCCTTTGTTCTCAACTATCCTTTCCAAGTTTCATAAGGAAAACAGCCTTAGAAGAAAGAGACAGTGTCTCTTTCCAGGATAGAGGCAGATACATTTCTCTGCAAGATAATGTCTCCTTTTGAGGAAAAGGTAAAGCAGGTTTGCCACTCTCCCATCCTACCCATGTTGTGTTTCCTGCTAGGCCAGGAACAATACAGTTCTTTGTCTCTGGCCCAGGAGTCTCATATATTCTTCCACCATCTATAAAATTATGGTAGGCTAAATTGTTAGTGTCTAGTGTAAAATCTCACACCTTCTACAATCTTCACAACAGAGTATTATACAGCAAGGCCAGGAACAGAAAGTATTGCTCCCGATAAGTAGTGCAATGGGGCCTCTACTGGCCAAGAATTGACATGAAAATTCTACTAAAGCAGGGATGAACAGACGAAAAAAAATGAGTTCTCACAAGTTGCTGGAAAAGAAAAGAGAATAAACAGACAAGCAACTGTTCCAAAACATGTCTTGGACATGATTATTAGCCTTGAGACCACCAGCCAAATTTTGTTGTGCTCCTTAGTCCTGTTTCTGTAGGTAAGCACAAAGAAACCAAACCCATAACATTCTTCACTGCCTTTGTTCTAATACCCATAGAGTTCTCCTGTCTCCCCTGTCCCTCCCCGCACAAAGTCCTTATCCTCCTTCCCGATTTGTATTGTTCTCCAGCATTAATGACCATATGACTGTATTGTGCATGTTCTTTGGGACTTCCTTGTTTGAGTTCTTCCACTAAGCTCCAAAATGGTAAAGACTTTTGTCTATTCTGTTCCCTTTATTAATCCTTACTTCTGGAATAGAGTCTAGCATTGAATAAGTAATAAATAAACATTTATCAGGATGAATTAGTTAGTAGGTGAACAGAGGAGCAAGAATGGCGGATTGTGGTTAAACGTTTCCATTTTTTTCAAGACTTTTATTTCCTTTGAGCCTTCACTCCCAGACCCACTTCTTAAAGCATGGCTTTAATCTGGACCCTTAAATGACTAATACGACAGGTTTTCCAATTTATTTAAATAGAAAAATACATCCATTTTAAAAGGAAAACATAAATATGGGATGCTTATTTGGGGTGTATAAATTTGAAGCTGGTGATCAGACAACATTGGCTGGGTGACAGTGCATAGAAAGAGAAAAATGGGGGTGCCTGGGTAGCTCAAATGGTTAAAGCCTCCACCTTCAGCTCAGGTCATGATCCTGGGATGGAGCCTCACATTTGTTCTCTGCTCAGCGGGAAGCCTGCTTCCCCCACTCTCTGTCTGCCTCTCTGCCTACTTGTGATCTCTGTCTGTCAAATAAATAATAAAATTTTAAAAAAAGAAAAAAATGACTCAGCCATCCGAAAGGATGAATACCCAAATTCTGCATCAGCATGGATGAGACTGGAGGAGATTATGCTGAGTGAAATAAGTCAAGCAGCGAAGGTCAATTATCATATGGTTTCACTTACTTGTGAAAAATAGGAATAACACGGAGGACATTAGGAGAAGGAAAGGAAAAGTCTGGGGGAAACCAGAGGGGGAGATGAACCATGAGAGACTATAGACTCAGAGAAACAAACTGGGGGTTTTAGAGGGAAGAGGGGTTAGGGGAGAGGTAATCCTGGTGGTGGGTATTAAGGAGGTCACAGATTGCATGGAGCACTAGTTTTTATACATAAACAATGAATCTTGGAACACTGTATCAAAAACTAATCATGTATTTTATGGTGAATAACATGATGCAATAAAAAAAGAAAAAAAATGTTTCATAGCTGTCTAAAATGGAGAAATTTATGAGGTATTAATATTAGTCAAGTGTAGTTTTCTCCCCATAAATAAAATAAAACTACATCATCATTAGCAGGTGATTGTTTAGTATTTGTCCATATGGTCCAGTTGCAGTTAGCAATTGATAAATACATACATACACACACACATGTGTATTAACATGTATTTTTCTAAGGTTTACTTGTTTTATGGAGAGAAATTTCAAGTGTGGGGTGGGGGGCAAAGGGAAAGGGATACAGAGAATTTGAAGCAGACTCCTTGCTGAGTGAGGATCCTAATGCTGAGTTTAATCTCATGGCCCTGAGATCACCACCTGAGTCAAAACTGAGTCAGATGCTTAACCAACTGTGCCACAGAGTGCCCCTATTAATATCTATTTTTAAAATATGTATTTTTTCTGTAATAAGAAAAACCAAAAAAATGAGCAACTTGGAGAGCATTACTCTAGAAGGACCACTGTGTGAAATTAGAGGAACAAGAATTTTAAAATTAGTTTTTCTTAATGTGTAGGAAGAAATATAACATGACCTATTATGTATAAATATTATAGTTTTGGTTGTTATAAAACTTTAAGATATGTTGTTGAAATTTACCAAGAATAATTTTTTCAAAAAGTTAATATTCACATTATGACATATAACTTAATTTTGACTGTCGGACTGTTCAATTTGAATTTTTAAACCATTTTCTGCATAAATTGAGGGACCATGTGGTTCTTCTCTCTTATTGATTTGTTCTATCACATTGATTGATTTGAGAATATTGAACCATCATAGGGATGAATCCCACCTGGTCATGGTGGATCATCTTTTTCATGTGCTGTTTGATCCTATTAGCTAGGATTGTGTTGAGAAATTTAGCACCCATATTCATCAGGGATATTGGTCTGAAATTCTCCTTCTTGGTGGGGTCTTTGCCGGTTTGGGGATCAGAGTAATGCTGGCTTCATAAAGCCTCTGAAAGGTTTCCTTCTGCTTCACTTGTGTGAAACAACTTCACAGAATAGGTATTATTTCTTCTTTGAAAGTTTGGTAGAATTCCCCAGGGAATCTGTCAGGTCCTGGACTCTTGTTTTTTGGGAGGTTTTTGATCACTGCTTCAATCTCATTACTAGATATTGGTCTATTTGGGTGGTCAATTTCTTCCTGGTCCAGTTTTAGAAATTTACAGTTTTCCAGGAATGCATCCATTTCATCTACTTTGCTTAGCTTATTGGCATACAACTGTTGATAATAATTTCTGATGATTATTTCTATTTCTTTGGTGTTAATTGTGATCTCTCCCTCTTCATTCATAATTTTATTAATTTAGGCCTTCTCTCTTTTCTTTTGGATTAGTTTGGCCAATGGTTATCAATGTTATTGATTCTTTGAAAAAACCAGCTTCTAGTTTCATTGATACATTCTACTGTATTTCCAGTTTCTATCTTATTGATCTCTGCTCTAATCCTGATTATTTTCCCTTCTTGAGTGTGGAAATGGCTTAATTTGTTGTTGATTCTCCAGTTCTTTAAGGTGTAAAGACTGCTGGTTTATCCCAGATTTTTCCATTTTTTTGAGGGAGGCTTGGATGGCTATGTATATCCCCCTTAGCACCACTTTTGCTATATGCCATAGGTTTTGGACTGAAGTGTCTTCATTATCATTGGTTTCCATGAATTGTTTAATTTCTTCTTTGATTTACTGGTTGATCCAAGCATTCTTAAGCAAGGTGCTCTTTAGCTTCCTGGTGTTTGAATTCCTTCCAAACTTTTCCTTCTGGTTGAGCTCCAGTTTCAAAGCATTGTGATTTGAGAATATGCAGGGAGTAATCTCAATCTTTTGGTATCAATTGAGCCCTGATTTGTGACCCAGTCTGATGTCTATTCTGGAAAATGATCCAGGTGCACTCGAGGAGAATGAGTATTCTGTTGTCTTAGGGTGGAATGTTCTGTATATATCTATGAGGTCCATCTGGTCCAATGTGTCATTCAATCCTCCTGTTTCTTTATTGATTTTCTGTTTGGATGATCTATTACTGAGAGTGGCATGCTAAGATCTCCTACTATTAATGTATTCATATCAATATGACTCTGTATCTTGATTAACTGCTCTCTTATGTAGTTGGCTGCTCCCATATTGGGGGCATAAATATTTATAATTGTTAGATCTTCTTGGTGGGTAGTCCCTTTAAGAATTATATAGTGTCCTTCTGTATTTCTGACTAGAGTCTTTAGTTTAAAATCTAATTGATCTGACATGAGAATCGCTACCCCAGCCTTCTTTTGAGGCCCATTGGCATGAAAGATGCTTCTCCATCCCTCACTTTCACTCTGGATGTATCCTTAGGATCAAAATGGTTCTCTTGTACACAACATATGGATGGGTCCTATCGTTTTACCCAACCTGCAACCCTGTGCCATTTTATGGGTGCAATTAGGCCATTCACATTGAGAGTGATTATTGAGAGATACATTTTTATTGATATCGTGTTACCTGTGAAGTGTTTGTTGCTATAGATTGTCCCCGTATATTTCTGTTCAATGATATTCTTGTTTTTTCTTTTTCCTCTTTTATAGAACCCCCCTTAATATTTCTTGCAGTGCCAACTTGGTGGTCACATACTCTTAATGCTTGCCGGTCTTGAAAGCTCTTTAGCTCTCCATCCATTTTGAATGTCAGTCTTGCTGGATAAAGTATTCTTGGCTGCATGTTCTTCTCATTTAGTGCCCTGAATATATCTTGTCAGCCCTTTCTGGCTTGTCAGGTTTCTGTGGACAGGTCTGACATTATTCTGATGGGGTTTCCTTTGTAAGTAAGAGATCCCTTGCCCCTAGCTGCTTTCAAGAGCTCTGTCTAAAATTGATTCATCATTTCCATAATAATGCATCTTGAGGTCTTTCTAGATTCTATGATCTTGATCCCTTTCTGCCTCTAGTACATGAACACTGGTTCCATTCACCAGATTGGGAACATTTTCATGGAGAATTTGTTCAACTATATATTCTAGTCTTTCTTTCTCCTCCCCCTCAGAGATTCCAATATTTCTGACATTGATGGTGTCATTTATTTCCCTAATTCTCTGTTCATGGCTTCTAAGCTGTTTGTTTCAGACTTCCTCCTGGTCCTTTTCTCTATCAGTTTGTCTTCCAGATCACTAATTCTATCTTCTGCCTCAGTTACCCTAGCTGTTAGAGAATTTAGATTAGATTGGAATCCTGGAGAGCATGATTGCTAACATCATCCTTGATGGCTCTCACTTCTGCCCTAATCAATTCCATTTTGTCATCAAAGGCTTTTTCCATCCTAGCTATTGTCTGGATAATTGTTAGCCTGAATTCCCTTTCTGACATATTGTTTATGTCCATATCCAATAGCTTTGATGGAGAGAGCCCAGTCTCTGAATTCTTCTGTTGGGCATTCCTCCTCCTAGCCATTTTGGTGAGTGATGCCTGAAGGGATGTGTAGCTGAATATATCAACTGTAGTGCAGGCAAGGTGCACTCTGGAACACTTCTGAGCAATCGAGAGTCCACAGAAAGAAGAAAGGAAAAAGAGACATGGGAAAAAAAATAAGAAAAATTAAAAGAGAAGACCCAGCCCAAATGGGCCCCAAAGTTAAGATTTATAAAGTATACAAATGAAAACAGACAAGCAAAAAGGCCGACAAAAGTAGGTAAGAAAAAAAATAAACAAAAGAACCCCAATGTGAAAATGAACCCAAGTATAAGATTTATATACTACCAGAACAAAAACAAGTATCCAGAAACACTGACAGAAGAAAAAGATGGGAAGGTGGTTATAAATTCTCTGTGTGGGCAGAAGGTTATTTTGATTCTTCCTGGATGTATATTGATATCTTTGTTAAAGGACTGGACTTTCCTGAGATGAAGGGGGATTAAGACTGGTTTACATATAGGGATAGCATTGATTGGGGAAAGGGGATTACCTTGAAGCTTATCTCTATACAAATATTTTAAAATAAATAAATAGGAAAGTAAAAGAGAAACACAGGTATATGTATCCAAAAAGTTCAGGTTAAATGGTTATTATGAATTTGATGTACTGAACATCTCATTTTGACAGTAAATAGGTTAAAAAGTTATATATACAAAAAAATGAAAAGAACCAGAAGATTGGGGATGAATTAAAAATAAAAGTTGTATCTATGAAGTAGTGGTGGTTGTCCTCTTTGGATGTGTTTGTGTGTGATTTTTTTGTTTGTTTTGTTTTTAGGGATTTTTTTTTTGATGGCTTTTTAGGGGATGGGCTTGCTGCATGGTTTTTCAGGGAGTCCTGCTAGAGCTGAGTCCTCCTGCCCCCATCAAGGGGCTGGGCTCTGAGGAAACCGGTTTTTCAGGCTTTTGTTCTCTGGAGGTTATTTTGTTTGTTTTTTCTCCTCTCAGTGGTTTTTCCCAGTTCTTTGGAGGTTTAGAGGAAAGCAAACTGCACCCAGACCTCCATCTCAGAGAGAAGCCTCAGTCTGTTCCCCTCCAGGTGCTCCAGAGCACATAAATTCCCCCTCTGCCACTGGCAGAGCATGTCCCCAGTCACAGTCTGGGGTCACAGGAACTCCCACTTGTACCCAAACCATGAGAAATACTAGCTGCGGCTGTCTGGGCAAGTCCACACTGCCAGAGAGGTCCTAACCAGAGATAGCATACTGAGATTTTCATGCTGGACCAGGCTGAGAGTGTTCAGAATTCCCCAGTTCTAGACAGCGCTGGCTAGTGCCTGAGGGCCCTCTCTCAGGGTAAGGTGTGGAGCATGACTCAGACCCTGATCACACAGCACATGTGCAGAGTGCAAAAGGCTGTGTTTCTAGAGAGCGGTAGCTGGCATCCATACCAGACTCCCTCATGGGCACTTCCATACCAGACTCCCTCATGGGCACTTCCACCGAGATGCTCTCAGGCATGCTGGTGACTCAGGGACTAAGACATGGCTTCTTTGCTGTGCTCTCAATTTCCCCACCAGTGGTAGCCATCCTGGGTCTGTGGGCTTAAGTCCCTGTCCTTAACTGCCCAATTCCACTAATTTCTCCTTAAGATTTTTTGCTCTTTTTGAGTGCTTTCAACCAGACTCCAAGTTAATGCTGGTTCCCAATCACAGGGCACTCTCTTATTGGGGTACTGCTTACCAATGGGTCGCTTCTGGTTGCTCCCTCCAGCTTCTGTTTATCTTCTGATATCAGTCTGATGTTCCCATTCTGCTTTACCTGTCCACTGGTGTCTTCTGCCTCTGCAGAAGTCCAGGAGTGTATAATTCTAATCTCAGGCTGATTTCATGGGTGATCAGAGTTCTTTGGTAGGTAATCAGCTCACTTTAGGGGGACCGGTTGAAACAGCGCCTCCTACTTCCCTGCCATCTTGTCTCCTTGAATATATCTCTATTAAAACAACCAATCCAGTGATTAACAATCTTTCTAAATGAAATTACCTGTTGCAGGTGGTTTCACTAATGAATTCTGACAAACATTTCAATAATGATGCCAGTTCTCTACAATCTACTAAAAAAATAATTAGCAAACCATTCCTAAGTCATTCTGTAAGGTCAGTATTAATGTAATAACAAAACTGGATGGCAGCATGCCAAAAAAAAAAAAAAAAGGAGAAACTACAAACCAAGATGTTTCACGACAACACATAAAACCTACAACAAGCCATTAGTAAATAAAATTCAACCCTGTATGGAAACAACTATACACCATGAAGAAGTGGAATGGATTCCAGGTATATGAGTCTGTATCAACATTTTAATATTAATTATTATAATCCATCATAACCTGTTATACATGAAAAATTATAATGATACAGAAGAATTATTTGAAAAGCGCAATATCATTAATGATTAAAAAAAAACCAAAAAACTACCAACTAGACACAGAGGGGAAAGTAATCAAGTTAATTTAAATTAAAACTAATGACCTATTTAGTGGTGAGAAACCAGATACTTTCCCTCTGAGATCATCAACAGGCAAGGTGATCTTTCACTACACTTACTAAGTGTTGTATTGGAAGTCCTTGCTAACATAGTAAGAAAAACAGTACATAAAAGGCACACAAGTTGAGAAGAAAAAATAAAGGGCAAATTAAAGTGTGTAAGAAGTTGCTCAGTGTCTTAGGGCATTAGGGAATTTCAAATTAAGACAACAAGATACCACTGTGCATCTAGAATGATTAAAACCCCAAAACACTGACAACACCAAAATACTGCTGAGAATGTGGAGCGACAGAAACTCTCAGTCATTGCTTGCACAGAAGAGAATGGTCTAATCTCTTACATGTAGAATACAGTTTTTACGACATTCATCACAGTCTTATCACATGATCCATCAGTTACTCTTCTAAATATTTACTCAAATGAGTTGAAAACTTATGTTCACACAAAAAGTTGCACATAAAAGTTCTATCACTTCCTTTGTTACTGTGAAATATGGGAAACAACCAAAATGTCATACAATAGGTGAACAGATAAACTGGTACATCCTAACAGAAAATTATTCAGCAAAAAAAGAAAACTATCAAGTTTTGAAAAAACAGGGAGAAACCCTCAATATTTACTATGGAGGGGCCTATCCAAAAACCTACATACAGTATCCTTCCAATTAAATGACATTCTGAAAAGACAAATATATGGAGATAGAAAAAGATAAGTGGCTACTGGGGATTAGGGGTAAGACTGAAAGTTAAGAATATAGAGCACAGGAAATTACAGGGCAGTGAAATATTCTGTAGCACCTTGTAATGAACTATATACATGATACTATGTATTTATCAAAACTTCCAGAACATACAACACAAAGAGTGAACTCTAATATAAACTAAACCTCAGGAAATGATAGCATATCTGTCAGTAATGATTCAATTTTAACAAAGGTATCACACTAATACAGCAAGTTACTAACATGGGAAACTAACAAAGGAAACTATGTGAAGGAAAATGATATATACCAAATCTGCAGTTTCTGCTTCATTTTTCTATAACACAAAACTAGTCTAAAATATAATCTATTAATTAAAAAAAACTAATTTCCAGTCCCATTTCCACATGGCATTTCTTGCTAAGTTATAACAAATGAAAACATTAAACAGACTGAAAATTCAGTCAGACTGAAAATTCAGTAACTCTTCATGGCTCTCTAAGAAAAGACAAGTCACAGGGAAAAAAAAATCAACTGCCCCCAACACTGGAGAAACAAATACAGGAAGACACAGGAGTTATAACTTACCACAGTACAGACTCTAACAGAAATCACCACTGAAGGAGAATTAGGGTAGGAAACCCCGAAGTGTAGTCGCTCAGTTCCTATAGGCTCAACACAGCTCTAAGAGTTAAAAACTCCCAGGGAGAAGAGACCTAAACTGGCCCCCACTAGATATACCTCCTGGAGCTTGCCCAGGTTTTCTGAATAAGTAATGGAAAAAATTTCCGCCACTTGTGTTTTGGGCAGGGGCCGGGAAATTTTGAAGTTGATAAATACAGATAATTATTCAGGATGAAATGCTCGGTATTTTGGAAGTTATTATACTATTCCTTCTATTTTAGTGAATGTTTGAAATTTTCCACAGTAATAAAAACAATGATATAAAGCTAAAAAAAAAATTTTTTTTTTAAGATTTTATTTATTTATTTGACAGAGAGAGATCACAAGTAGGCAGAGAGGCAGGCAGAGAGAGAGAAGGAAGCAGGCTCCCCGCCGAGCAGAGAGCCTGATGTGGGGCTCGATCTCAGGACCCTGGGATCATGACCTGAGCTGAAGGCAGAGGCTTTAACCCACTGAGCCACCCAGGCGCCCCTAAAAAATTTTTTTGAAAAGAAAAAGAACTAACCAGAGCAAACTGTTTTCCCCTCAACAAAGCCTGCCCTCAAGGGAAATTATTTAACCACAGTCTAACCTGCTGGGGTGTTATGAGATCCAGTTCACCTGCTGAAACAAAATTAACCAAGTCCAGCCAGTCTAATTTTCTATGAGAAAGAAGGGAAATAGCCATGTGTAGACCCTTCTAGCCATCCTGTACCACCTAAAGGAAAGGAAAAAAGCAAACAAAACAAAACTGAGAAATGCTTCTGAAGTTCATAGTTCAGAAGAGACATCCATTAACGAAAAGACTAAAGAGCATGAGACTCTAATCATAAGACTTTAGAATGCTTCCCTTCTCCTCATACCTCATACGGCAACACCAAAGGTCTATTGATTTTTTAAGATTTTATTTATTTATTTGACACACAGAGAGAGAATACAAAAAGGCAGAGCAGCAAGCAGAGAGTCAGGGAGAAGCAGGCTCCTCATGGAGCAGGGAGACCCATGTAGGGCTTAATCCCAGGATCCTGGCATCATGACAGAGCTGAAGGCAGCCACTTAACCAACTGAGCCACCCAGACACCCTGCAAAAGTCTGTTTATAGCTGGTCCATTTACCCAGTACATCATGTCTGGCTATCAGGAAAAAACAATGTATACCAAAAGGGCAAAGAACACAATTTGAAGAGACAGAGCAAGCATCGGAAACAGACATGGTAAGGATATTGGAATTATCAGGACTGGAATTTAAAACAGCTGTAATTAATATTCAAAGGGTTATCATGGATGGAGCAGAGAGCATGCAAGAACACATGGGACATGTGAGTAGAGAAATGGAAATCCCAAGAACCCAAAAGAAATGTTAGAGACAGAACACACTGTGATAGAAATGAAGAACACCTTGGATGGGCTCGTTAGTAGACTGGACACAGCTGAGGAAAAAATCTCTGCCCTTGAGGATATCTCAATAGGAACCTCCAAACCTGGGCATGGGGAACACCTCAAAACAGACAAAATGCAATCAGTAGCAGTACCATCACTGTAGCTCAGGATTGCCTACTAATAAATTCTCTAACTTCAAAAAATTTGATAAAAAATCCTCAATATACATACTGAAAAGGAAAGCAATTCAATTTGTTAATTTCCAAGATATTTTATTTGTTTTATTAAAACTGAATACTGAAATGCAACAGATTCAAACATAAAACAATCTTTTTTGTTTTAAAGATAGTGGTAAATTATAAAAAAAAAAACAAAAAGAATAAAAAGAAAGAAAACAGAAACTATTGGCCAATGGTGCATATTTACTGCATAATAACTTTGTATTTTCAGTGGCACTAAAGTTCTAGACAACCATAAAAAGAATATATATATTCTTAAAAGATATATATATTCATAAAATAAAAACATATATTCATAAAAAGAATACATATACATACATATATATATATATACATATATATGATTGTGTGTGTGTATGTGTGTGTTTTGTTTGTTGTTTCAAAGACTTTTTTAAAAAATTTTTGGACAGAAAGAGAGAGACAGAAACAGCAAAAGAAGGAATACAAGCCAAGGGAGTAGGAGAGGGAGAAGCAACCCTCCTGCTGAGCAGGGAGCCCAATGCAAGGCTCCATCCCAGGACCCTGGGATCATGACCTAAGCTGAAGACAGCCACATAATCAACTGAGCCACCTGGGTGTCCCTGTGTGTGATTTTCTTTTGGTAGATAAAACATGCTAATTTACTGGTTATGTTTAAAGGATGGGAAAATAAGTGAAGAGTTTGGAATTGGGAAGATATAGTTATAGCTTTAATTGAAAAATAACTAAAATAAATTTTCATAGAAAAGTATAAAATATAAGCATATTAAAATCACCTATTTCAAAGAGACTATTAAAATGGAATGAAAGGGGCACCTGGGTGGCTCAGTGGGTTAAAGCCTCTGCCTTCAGCTCGGGTCATGATCTCAGGGTCCTGGGATTGAGCCCCACATCGGGCTCTCTGCTCAGCAGGGAGCCTGCTTTCCTTCCTCTCTCTCTGCCTGCCTCTCTACCTACTTGTGATCTCTGTCTGTCAAATAAATAAATAAAATCTTAAAAAAGAACTTAAAAAAATAAAATGGAATGAAAGAGGAAACCTGTTACATACAGAATATAATAAATATATTTAAGGTAAAATATTTTCAAAATTTTAAAATCAAAGGAATGTAAAAATATTAACCAAATGAAATGTGAGTGGGGAAAACCTTTGATTATATAATACAAAATATAATTAAGACATAAATCTTGACATTCAATACAGCTTAATATTAACTGCAAAGAGAGGTTTGACCAAATTATATAGTATGTAAATTATATCTCACTAAAACTGTTTGAAAAAAAAAGGTTTATTTTTGGCATGACCATTAAAGGTAGCAAAGAAGAGCATTGCTTGACATCCAAGCACAGGCTGGCAATTGAAAGCCTACATTAATGCATCACACCATGTTTCTTCTCCTCGTTCTTTTTTTTTTCACTTTTTTAAAGATTTTATATATTTATTTTAGAAAGAGAGAGAGAGCGCACAAGAGTGGGGAGAGTAACAGGGGGAGAGAGTTAGAGAGAATGCCAAATAGACTCCAAGCTGAGGATGGAGCCTGACTCGGGGCTCCATGCCAAGACTATGAGTTCATGACTAGAGCCAAAATCAAGAGTCACATGCTTAACCCATTGAGCCATCAAGGTGCCCCCCACTCCATTCTTCTTAAGCATCACAGTACTTATATTTCTCCAGCTTGGTTAAATTGGGAAGGATTTATGCTGCCTTTGTAGAGAGGCAGCCACCTGAGCTGGGACTCATTACCTTTGTGACCTGGTGATTATGTATCAACAGTATTTAAGAACAACAGTGCCAAATTCATTTTGATTTTCATCCTGTTCTTTATCCACCACCTAAACCATTTTTTCCCAATTCTCTCATTATCTTTTTTTTTTAATTTATTTATTTGACAGACGGAAATCACAAGTAGGCAGAGAGGCAGGCAGAGAGAGAAGCAGGCTTCCTGCTGAGCAGAGAGCCCGATTCGGGGCTCGATCCCAGGACCCTGAGACCATGACCTGAGCTGAAGGCAGAGGCTTAACCCACTGAGCCACCCAGGTGCCCCTCTCTCGTTATCATTTTTATATTTATGTTAGCCTTCTTTGTTCTTTGGAATGGCTTCTCATTACTAAAGCTATACATAGGAGATATGGTAGCAAGAGGTTGTTTCCTATGTGATTTATCACCCTCTGAACATGAGGTTGAAATAAGGTGGCCTAGGCAGAAGGAACTGCCTGTATCACAAAGTATATGGTGGTTTGGGCCAGAGGCACATCATTTTGCCTGGGTGATTGCTTGTCGTCATAAAACCAATTTCAACTCGCCTGGACATGTAACATTTTAAGGGCTTCAGGGGATATTTCATTGTATAAAGAAGGCAAGACAATCAAGTGGTAAAATTTTCAGCATAAACCTGCTCAATTCATGACTTCATTCATGCCAAATTGGTCAATTCAATTACATCTAAATTCTGGAGAATTTTCTGTGTGTTGAATTCTGTTGGGACTCAGCCTGACTAGTCCATTCTGTTCAATTATGTCTACCATGAAATTGTAAGTCTCCTGATCATTTAACTAACAAATCTGAGAATGAAGATTTATCAGGGACCTGCTAATATTTTCTAACAAAGGGTCACACCCCTTTGAACTATATTCACAGGCTTCTGTGGTAACCTCTGTCCTGTGTCATATGCCTGGGAGTATGGCTAGTGACTAATGACTGTAGCTGAATAAAATCATTAATGATTAAGTATTTCTCAAATTCCCAACAGAACCTTCCTTGTCCAACAACACTTTTTGCAATTGTCTGTTTTACCTAGTATGATTGACTCTTTACTTCTGTTTTCAGCAACTCTACTTACACTATAAGTCAATTAAGTACTAACACAGGTATAGTCCTTCTCAGTCTCTTCCTCCCAATCGTCCTTTCCTTATGAATTTATTTTGCTAGCTCAGCAGGAGTCAAAAATTTTCACTCATAAATAATAAGCAAACCTATGAGCAAACAAACCTCTCCCACAGAGGTTTTGCTGCTTTGTACTGAAAGTGGGTCAGCAACTGTCCTGGCATTGAAACCTGAGCTCTTTCTTCCCTCCTCCTTGCCTAACCACAAAGTACCCTTGCCATATTGAATTTTAGGTCTGAAAGTCAATCTTTCCTCTTCAAGATGCCATTCTGTGATAACTAGAGTGATTAAATAGCAGCAGTGGTCTTGGACTCTGATTGATAATCAAGCTCATAAAGCACAATAGCCTTCACAAAGCCCCAAGTTCATTAGCTTACATGAAGGTTAAAGATCAGGAAACAACATGCATAGTGGCTGAAGAGCAAATGTTTCTTTACTCTCAGAACCAGATTCTGAATATTCCCTAAATTCCATATTAATATTGTGGCTGAGATTTGATATTGGATTTATTTTTTAAGAAATTTATTTATTTATTTATTTCTGTGCACGCGAGATAGGTAGAGAGCAAGACGGGGGTGGGGGGGAGAGAACACAAGCCAGGGAAGAGGGAGAGGAGAAGCAGACTCCCTGCTCACCAGGGAGCCTAACTCAGGGCTTCATCTCAGGACCCTGGCATCATGACCTGAGTGGAAGGCAGATACTTAACTGACTGAGCCACCCAAGTGCCCCTGTTATTGGATTAAGTAACATGGAGGGTGACTGACTACTCTGACAAAAATGTTATAGTGTTATCATGGGGTGAAAACCTGATTAGAGAGGGTTAATGAGAAATAGAAGAGGCAGTATAGGCAGAAACGATAGATAATACTCTCAATGAGATGTACAACAGGGAAGGGCCAGAGACTTGAAGCAAAGGTCAAGTCAGAAACGATTTTAAAATGGAAGCATTTGCTGATGGTAATGAACCAGTAGAGTAGAAAATTAAAATATGCAGAAGGAAGAGGAAAGCATCACTAGAATAATGTACTTGTGTAAGCAAGAAGTGAGCTGCACATTGTTGGAGTACTCAGAATATTTCCAGATTGCTCTCGTACATCATTATGCTATTTACTGCCTTTTCAGGCTTCAGAAGAGATAAGTAAATGCTAGCAACTCTTTGTTTCATTGCTAGTTTTTTTGGTTTATTTTTGAACATTTTGTATTATAATTTCTTGTTGAAATGCTTTAGGGTGCATTTTAATTCAGAGAAATGGGGAAATCCACTAATTGTGCCCCTATTACATTGTCCTGTGGGGAAATGTTTCCCAACATTTTAATTGCTCAGAGAAAACTAACAAAATCAAAATCATTGTAAAGGATCCACAATTAGCTGAGATTTTCTAGGCACATGGGCAGGAAAAAAAAATTGTAGCTCACACAACAATGGCACTGTAATCAAAGATTTCTGCTGATCTCTTTGCAGAATATTCACTGGGATTCCAAGTAAGTTTTAATATGCAGAGGGTGGATGCAATCAGACAAAGAAGGAGAAGACTTTGCAAATAGGAGGGATGCTCTTCTCTGCTCTGGTTTGTAGTCCCCACTACACTGATGGTGTTGATAGAGTATCATTTCTCCCATTTGTTCTTGCCTTTGTTGCTGATGGCATTAATATATGTTTAGGAGCCAAGCATCCAGAAATAACCAGAGAGATGTAGCTCATATCATGCATTACTAGGATGACAGCAGAGGTATTAGCTGAAAACCTGCTCTCTCATTATAAGACTAATGGTGGTAGGTATTAAGGAGGGCACATACTTCATGGAGCACTGGGTGTGGTACATAAACAGTGAGTCTTGGGACATTGAAAAAATAAATTAAGATGTTAAAGAAACAAATAAAATGTAAAAGAATAAAAATAAAAATGAATAAGTAAAAATAAAGCAATGCAAAACAAAAAACATCGAAGCCAATCTTTTCCTTTTCTATCATTTGCTTACCAGCAGTCTTGTTCTTGCCTCTAATCAGATTTCTTGAAGTCCAGAGCTATTTAAACATAGCCGTATTTCTTATCCTGGACACTCAAATTTGGCCGCTTTTGTTTTTAATCCCTTATACGGGAGTAAATAAATGACAGAGTTTTTCGATTTTAAGTTGGAGCATAAGCAATCTGGCCACAGCTACCCGCATCTAGTATTTAAGGGAAGGATTTGACTCCAGCATTAGGTTCTTTCACTTTCCCATCACCTAGCCTAGATTTGTTGCAAGTGGCCAAAGCAACGTGCATGTGACCCAATTTGAAATACGCCTTTCAAGCAACTTTACTTCCTCAGCACTCTCGCATTCCCAGTGATTTAACGATAATGTTTTCCAACATGTTATTGGTATCACATGTTAACAATACCCCTCATCTAATTCCAATACATGTTTACCATCTTTTTTTTTTTTTTTAAAGATTTTATTTATTTATTCGTCAGAGAGAGAGGGAGAGAGAGCGAACAAGCACAGGCAGACAGAGTGGCAGGCAGAGGGAGTAGCAGGCTCCCTGCCGAGCAAGGAGCCCCATATGGGACTCGATCCCAGGACACTGGGATCATGACCCGAGCCGAAGGCAGCTGCTTAACCAACTGAGCCACCCAGGCGTCCCTACCATCTTTTTGAGATGACAATCTTGTTTTACAAATAAAAATGAAATAAATTACAGTTTGAAATGTATTTCTCGAGCTGAAATTCTGCCAAAATAGAATGTCCCATAATTCATATTAGTGTGGTTTTGCCATTTCTTTCCTGTGTGGCTCATTTTACAGATGATAGCATGAGGTCCAGGCAGCTAATTGATCTCAGAGCACAGAGGTTATGTAGCATCCTGTCCTATTAGTGCTTCTACATATCTACCAGGAAAAGGCAGCATGACCAAAAAATGCCATTGAACATAAGATCTTCTAAATAACTCCACTGTAATTTTTCAAATTGTTGCCAAATGTCTTCTTCAGAACAGCAGCAAATGTCAATGAAGACTCGGGTATCTGTTCAGGTAGAACCACTTTGTTCTAACAGCAAGAGAAAAACAGAACAGATGCTCTCTGGTGCTAAAGAGAGAAAGAAGGGCCACTGATTCTACCTATTATTTTGGTGACAATATATCTCTTCTCTGAACTAAAAGATCAATGTAGCATTGGCTTCGCCTAAACTAGACTATTAGTGTGATGACCAAATTTAACAGTATGTGATATTCTTAACTACTATCATAAAAGTGGCAGCAAATACTACCTTGCTACCATCTGAGCAAAACAACCTATAACATCAGATTTTACTGGCAGTAACAGCCCCTTTACCATGGCAATGTTTAAATGCTTCACAGAGTTTAAAACAGGAGACTAGAGCTTGGATGTCTGGTTGAATTATCTGCATGCTTGTCTAGACATCATTGCCTAGAAATAGTAAAACCTATGTTTTTGGAGAAAACTTTGATTTTGTGGTGGGTGCTCTAATATAAAGATCAAAAAAAAGTTTAGATCATTTATGTTTTTATCATCTTTATAATTTACATAAAAGGTTCAAGATATTGATGCAAGGGTTGGAGGTAATATATAAGCAGAGGACTTGGACTCAGTGCTGGTGCAAAGAGAAGAACTAGATTCTTTTGTCTAATCTCTTCAAATGCTTCCTGTACCCCAAAAGGATAGAATCTTACATTGCACTCTGAATGAAAATCATAAATACTACTATCCCTTAGTAATCTTTTTCAACCTCCACAGACTGAGATGAAAACTGTTCCTTTTATTTTTTAATTTTTAAAGATTTTAATAAAAGAAGATTTTATTATAAAGAAGACAAACAGGGGGGAATGGGAGAGGGAGAAGCAGGCCCCCCACTGAACAGAGAGCCCGATGTGGGGCTTAGTTCCAAGGATACTGGGATCATGACTCAAGCCAAAGGCAGACTCCTAACAACTGAGCCACCCAGGCACCCCAGAACTGTTCCTTTTAAAACCATGGTTTAACAGAGAGCAGAGGAGAATATGATAAAACCACTCCTCCCTGCCAGCTCCTGCCACCTCATCCCACTGACCTCACTTGAATTTTTCCAGAGCAGCAGTCACTACCTGGCACTTCACGTGATTATTTCTCTACAGTCTCTCTCTCTTTCTGAGAGTGGAAGTGCCAAATGGTCACAAATTTTGTATGGTTCACTTTGTGTCTCCAGCAAAACTAGCATGTAATATACCCTCAGTGAACATCAGCCGAGTGAATGAATAAAGGCAGAAAAGATAATTGAGTGCCAAGAAATGGGGTGGGGGAGAAACACCAAACAGTGAAGGCTAGAATTTATAAAGAGAAAAATGGACGCTGGTGATTTTGTTTTACACCTTAGACTTCTCTGAGTTTGGTGGAGAATACTGACATGGCTGTGTATATAATATATATACATATATGTCAAATATAGTTTTGGAAAGGTTTATGTTGTGAGAATAAATATTCATTGAAGGAGAGTAAAATGAAGATATATAAATACAAGTGATATGTAAAGAAAAGAAAAAGCTATCTGCATCCCAATCCATTTTCTGCCCAACTCTTTTTGCTTTCAAGACACTATGCTTTAATAACCATCTTCTTAACTTCCTGTGGGTGGAGACCCTTGCTTATCTTTCTTATATGCAGGTCACTATAGTAATTGTGGTCCCTTGGCTTCTGGATGTTATAAAGTCCCACCTCTTCATGATAGCTTTGGTGTTCCATCTTTTCTATTGCTATAAAGCCAAACTCTGTGATCATCTTTCTTTTTAAGATTTTATTTATTTATTTGACAGGGAGAGAGATCACAGGTAAGCAGAGAGGCAGGCAGGGGGTGGGGGTGGGTGGAAGCAGGCTTCTCGCTGAGCAGAGAGCCCAATGTGGGGCTCGATCCCAGGACCTTGAGATCATGACCTGAGCCGGAGGCAGAGGCTTTAACCCACTGAGCCAACCAGGAGCCCCTGTGATTGTCTTTCTTACCATCAGTCCTGACCTACAGAAGAAAGTCTCTACAGTACAAAATGGTACCAGTATCCCTTTCATCAGTGGTGTTCCTGGTGACTGTGGTAAATGGATGTGCCCTCTGGGAATTCTTACAGAATATAATCCTCCACTGAGTGGTCTGCTCTCACATAATATATTCCCTCCTGTAAAGTCACTTTTCTGAGCCATTTTGACCCCTTCTAGAACTGTATTTCAGGGAGATTCAGTATGGACAATCCCACTATGCTCAGTATGGACAGTCATTCTCTCCAGGGTTTTAAGAGCCACTCTAGCAGTAAATTGTCCTTTTTTCTGGGTCTTCACTGGTTGTTAACTCTAAATTGGGAAAGTGTCCCCAAGTCTATGAACTCCTGTTTACCCAGCCTCAACTTCTGTCCCTCTCAGCCCTGACACCCTTAAGCAAGCACCATTGTATTCCTGCTGGGACATGTTGGTTCATTCCTGCACCTCCTTTGGAATGCTCATGACCAATTACTAAGGTTCTTGATTAGTTTCAAAACATGCTTATTCTTGTTTGTGCAATCCTTGTTTTCCACTTATCTGTACACTTTTTCAATTTCTGATCTGGTCTGACTCTAAAAGCATTATAAAGTAGAACAGAGGAGGAAGAAAATCATGCTCTATTTTTAATAACCAGTTTACAAGGAAGATTCATTGAGACATTTCAGACTTACAAAGAGAAACATAATGTATGCATTTATATAGGGAGATAGCTTGCTTAAAATGGATAGAGTTACTATTTGTTTTATTTTAAAAGGGAAATATGGAAAGATAGAAAGCTGATGCCATTGTGTTTTTTTTTTTAATATATTCACTTTAATTACAATCATTTACCTGGGAGGAAATCCTTACCATTTTAGATAGAAAGTGAAATGAAATATCATCTTTGGGAAGAAATACAATGTTTAGTGGTAACATAGCTATAAACTAGAGGAGTCTAATAAATGGAGATTTTCTATTGATAGTATTTCAACAAAAATATTACTGAATGTTGACCTTTAAATTTTCTCTTCAGTATTGCTTTGAATATGAGCTGCTAGCACTCTTTACTTGCAATAAATTAGAAATGTACATAAATTCTGGGAAGTTAAAAGAGAACCCTGCCTCTGTTGAAACACTCTTGCTTTGCTTTCTCACTTGGAAACAGTAAATTGCAAAATGCATTAAAGCAGCTAATATCCTGCTTGAAAATACTAAATCACTTCTTCTGACTTCCTTTTTTTGCTTTGTAAGAGGGGACTTTAAGCTTGTGTCCTAGCAATGACAAAGTGGATACTTTCTGTATTTTTGTTAGGTGCTCTCATTAACATCATTTATAACCTTATATAACAAAGACCATCACCCACAAGACAAAACAGTTTGGAAGAATAAAAATCAACATGAGATTTACAAAATGCATACATACATACATACATACATACATACATACATACATACAACTTGTCAGCCAGCCCTGAGTGATAGTACCAATTACCCAATGCAAATTGCATACATTTAGGCTTTAGTTTTTAGAGCAATGTTGCCAAAATTTTGTTATTGTTTCATAAAAATCTTTTCTTTTTTTACTTCTATGTGTTTTACTTGTTTTATGTAGCCTACTGGTTTTATATAATCAGATTTTAGTACATTACATTAAATATTTTTGGTCTCTATATAAATACTCATATATATTGACGAGTCAAATTTTAAAAAGATATAATTTATTCTAATCACCATGTTCTATGAATGAGAGATTTATTTTATTATTTAACTCATGCCCCATAAGATATTCCCCAAAGATTATTCTACCTTTTCTCTTGGGGAGGGGAGGGATTGATAAGGTTGTTCAGCTGATACAATAGTGGATTTATGGCAGCTATAATCCACATAAATAATGTCATAATCTCTTCCTACCAAAAGGCATGTGAAGTTTTCGACATCACATCTTCAATAAATGGTCCTATAGTTCAGATTTTGGGAGAATAATGATGGTGAGTTTAAAAAAATATTTTAAATGAATACAATGTATTTTTCTCAAGCTGAAAGCTCAATCTGTTCTTTTAGCTTTAGGTGTCTTTCATAGCTCATCAATATGAGGTAAGATGGGACACCACAGTGGATAAACTGAAACACATCACTAAATAGAAACAGGAATTAAGTCAATGATTACTTTCGCTGTTGTATAAATATATGAAGACACATACTGAGCACACATCAGTTCCATCAACAATATCATTGAGTAATCTCTGCCTGTATGTTTATCCAAATATTTTATATATTTAAGTTATCATAGTTTGAGATGAAGTACCAATAGTTCATTTTTGCCCTTGTTCCCTTGCCTTTGGCGATGTTTCTAGGAAGAAGTTGCTGCAGCTGAGGTTGAAGAGATTGTTTCTTGTGTTCTCCTCAAGGATTTTGATGGATTCCTGTCTCACATTGAGGTCGTTCATCCATTTTGAGTCTATTTTTGTGGGTTGTGTAAGGAAATGGTCCTGTTTCATTCTTCTGTTTGTGGCCATCCAATTTTCCCAACACCATTTGTTGAAGAGACTGTCTTTTTTCCACTGGACATCCTTTCCTGTTTTGTTGAAGATTAGTTGACCATAAACTTGAGGGCCCATTTCTGGACTCTCTATTCCGGTCCATTGATCTATGCATCTGTTTTTGTGCAGGTACCATACTGTCTTGATGATTACAGCCTTGTAATAGAGCTTGAAGTCTGGAATTGTGATGCCAACAACTTTTTTTTTTCTTTTTCATCATTCCTCTGGCTATTTGGACTCTTTTCTGGTTCCATATAAATTTTAGGATTATTTGTTCCATTTCTTTAAAAACATTGATGGTATTTTGATAGGGATTACTTTTAATGTATAGACTTCTTTAGGTAGCATAGACATTTTTGCAATATTTGTTCTTCCAATCCAGGAACTTGGGATGTTTTTCTGTTTCTTTCATGAGTACTTCAGAGTTTGCTGAGTATCAATTTTTTGCTTCTTTGGTTAGGTTTATTCCTAGGTATCCTATGGCATTGGGTGCAATTGTAAATGGGATCAACTCCTTAATTTATCTTTCTTCTGTCTTCCTGTTGGTGTGTATAAATGCAACCAATTCCAGTGCATTGATTTTATATCCTGACACTTTACTGAATTCCTGAATGTGTTCTAGCAGTTTTGGAGTGGAGTCTTTTGGGTTTTCCACAGAAAGTAACCTATCATCTGCAATGAGTGAGAGTTTGACTTCTTTGCTGATTGGATGCCTCTTATTTCTTTTTGTTGACTCATTGCTTAAGCTAGGGCTTCTAGTACTATGTTGAATAGCAGTGGTGATAGTGGTCATCCCTGCCATATTTCTGACTTTAGGGGAAAATCTCTCAGTTTGTCCTCATTGAGAATGACATTCACTGTGGGTTTTTTGTAGATAGCTTTGATGATATTGAGGTATGTATCCTCTTCTGCTACACTGTGAAGAGTTTCGATCATGTTTGAGTTTGTCTTTGATCAAGAATGGATGCTATACTTTGTCAAATGCTTTTCTCAGCATCTATTGAGAGTATTATGTGGTTCATGTTCTTTCTTTCCTTAATGTATTGTATCACTGATTGATTTGCATCTGGTGAACAAACCTTGCACCCCAGGAAATAATCCCATTTGGTCGTGGTTGTGATGAATAACTCTTTTAATGTACTGTTGGATCCTATTGGCTAGTATTTTGGTGAGAATTTTCGCATCTGTGTGCATCAAGGATATTGGTCTGTAATTCTCCTTATTGATGGGGTCTTTGTCTGGTTTGGGGATCAAGGTAATGCTGGCCTCATAAAATGAGTTTTAAAGTTTTCCTTCCATTTCTATTTTTTGGAACAGTTTCAGGAAAATACTTATTAATTCCTCTTTAAGTGTTTGGTAGAATTCCCATGGGAAGTATGCCTTGGGCTCTTGTTTGTTCGGAGATCTTTGATGACTGTTGCAATCTCCTTACTGGTTATGGGTATGTTCATGTTTTCTATTTCTTCCTGGTTCCATTTTGATAGTTTATATGTCTCCAGGAATGCATCCATTTCTTCCGGATTGCTGATGCATAGTTGCTTATAATATGTTCTTATAATTGTTTATATTTCTTTGGTGTTGGTTGTGATCTCCCCTCTTTCATTCATGATTTTATTAATTTGGGTCTTTTTTCTTTTGTAGAAGCCTAACCAGGGGTGTATCTATCTTATTAATTCTTTCAAAGAACCAACTCCTAGTTTCATTGGTCTGTTCTACTATTCTTTTGATTTCTACTTCATTGATTTTTGCTGTAATCTTTATTATTTCTCTTCTCTTTCTGGGTTTAGGCTTTCTAGGCTTCTCTTTCTCCAGCTCCATTAGGGGTAGGGGTAGTTTGTGTACCGAAGACATTTCTTGGTTCCTGAGAAAGGTTTGCATTGCTATAGACTTTCCTCTCAATACCACATTTGCTGTGACCCAAATATTTTGAACAGTTATGTTCTCATTTTCATTTGTTTCCAAAAATTATTTTAATTCTTCTTTAATTTTCTGTTTGACCCATTCATTCTTCAGTAGGATACACTTTAGCCTTCATGTATTTGAGTTATTTCCAACTTTGCTGCTGTGATTGAGTTCCAGTTTCAAAGCATTGTGTTCTGAAAATATGCAGGGAATGATCCCAATAATTTAGTACCAGTTGAGACCTGATTTGTGTGACCCAGGATGTGATCTATTCTGGAGAATGTCCCATGTGCACTAGAGAAGAATGTGAATTCTGCTGTTTTGGGATGGAATGTTCTAAATATATCTGTGATGTCCAACTGGTCCAGTGTGTCATTTAAAGCCTTTATTTCCTTCTTGATCTTTTGGTTAGATGGTCTACCCATTTCAGTGAGGGGGGTGTTAAGTTTCCCTACTATTATTGTATTATTGTTGATGTGTTTCTTTGATTTTGTTATTAATTGGTTTATATAATTGGCTGCTCCCACGTTAGGAGCATAGATATTTAAAATTGTTAGATCTCCTTGTTGGGCAGACCCTTTAAATATGATATAGTGACCTTCCTCATCTCTTATTATAGTCTTTGGCTTAAAAATCTAATTTATCTGAAATAAGGATTGTCATCTCAGTATTCTTTTGATGTCCATTAGCATGATAAATTGTTTTCCACCCCCTCATTTTAAATATGGATGTATCATTGGCCTAAAATGAGCTTCTTGGAGACAGTATATCGATGAGTCTTTTCTTTTCTTTTTTTTTTTTTTAATCTATTCTGGTACCCTGTGTCTTTTGATTGGGGCATTTAACCCATTTACATTCAGGGTAACTTTTGAAAGATATGAATTTATTGCCATTGTATTGTCTGTAAGGTGACTGTTACTGTATATTGTCTCTGTTCCTTTCTGATCTGTTACTTTCAGGCTCTCTCTTTGCTTAAAGAAGTTCTTTCAATATTTCCTGTAGGGCTGGTTTGGTGTTTGCAAATTCTTTTATTTTTTGTTAGTCCTACAAGCTTTTTATCTCTCCTTCTAGTTTCAGTAATAGCCTAGCTGGATAAAGTATTCTTGGCAGCATATTTTTCTCATTTAGTGCTCTGAACATAACATGCCAGTCCTTTCTGGCCTGCCAGGACTCTGTGGATAGGTCTGCTACCAAGCTAATATTTCTACCATTGCATGTTAATGATTTCTTGTCCCAAGCTGCTTTCAGGATTTTCTCTTTTTCACTGAAACTGGTATGTTTTAGTATTAGATGATGGGGTGTGGACCTATTTTTATTGATTTTGAAGGGAGTTATCTGTGCCTCTTGGATATTGACCTTTATTCCCTTCACCAAATTAGGGATATTCTCTGCTATAATTTCTTCCAATATACCTTCTGCCCCTTTCTTTCTTCTTCTCCTGGGATCCCAATTATTCTAATATTGTTTCACAGTATCACTTCTCTCTCAAATTCTCCCCTTGTTTTCCAATAGTTATTTGTCTCTCTTTTGCTCAGCTTCTTTATTCTCCATCATTTGGTATTCTATATTACAAATTATCTCTTCTGCCTATATTTATCCTATCAGCAAGCGCTTCTATTTTGCTTTGCACCTTATTAATAGCTTTTTAAATTTCAACTTGGTTAGATTTTAGTTCTTTTATTGCACCAGAAAGGAATTTTATTTCTTCAGAAATGGGTTGTCTAATAGCCATGCCTTTTTTGAGCCCAGCTAGCACTTTGATAATTGTCATTCTGAACTTTAGTTCTCACATATTACTAATGTCCATATTGATTAGGTCCTTAGCTGTCTGTACTGCCTCTTATTCTTTTTTTTTTTTTTTTGTGATGAGTTTTTCCACCTTGCCATTTTATCCAGATAAGAATAGATGAGTGGAAGAACAAAATGATAAAAGGGTAGCAACGACCCCAGGAAAATATACACTAACCAAATCAGAAGAGGCCCTAAAGTGGGGAGAGGAGAAAGAGGGGACGGGGAGAAAAGAAAAAATATATATAGTATTGACTGGTGAATAGAACAGAGCCACACACTTGATTTTGAGTGTATTTTGGTCTCTTAGTAGAAACTTCCTCCCAAAATTTAAAAGAAAGAAAAACATATATACTACAAAAATAAGGGCAAACATGATGAAGGGAGGGAATATGAGTGTAAATATGAGAATTAAAAAGTATTCTAAAAAAGAATTGATAAGATAAGAAGTTGGTTGAAAAAGAAAAAGAAAATAGAGGAAATAATATAATCAGGCTGGAGACTGGAACAAAGCCATGAGGTAGATTGAGGGTATATTTTGAGGTATTAGAAGAAATTGTATCCCAACATTTTAAGGGAAAGAGAAACCTATATGTATACAAAAAGTAAGGTTAAATACAATGTAGGGAGAGACTATGACTATAACAATAAAAAATTTAAAAGATTTTAAAAATGCATTGATAAGATCAAATAGTTTAAAAAGGTTAAAATAGGAAAGAGGTAAAATTTTTAAAAAAGAATAAGAAAAAAATAAAAAAAAATTAACTCTGAAAGACTAAAGAATCCTGGGGAAAAAAACATGAATTCTATGTGTTGCATTCCCCCTCACTGTGGAGTTCTGCAGCTCTCACTGGTTAGTGAACTTGGCTGGATGTTCTTGTTGATGACCTGGGGAAGAGGCCTGTTGCCATGACTCTCAAATGTCTTTGCCCGAGGCAGAATTGCACCACCATTGCCAGGAGCCAGGCTAAGTAATCTGTGCAGTTTTGGTCTTGGGAGATTTTGTTCCCTAAATGCTTTTCATACAGCTTTGGAGGACGGGAATGAAAATGTCAGCCTCCCAATATCCAGCCCCATAGGAGCTGAGAGCTCGGAATGCTGCTCATCAGTGTGCCTTCAGAGAAAAACAATCAATCTCTCCCGTCTCCCTCACCTCTTGACACACTCTATGCTCACCCAACCTGTGACCAAGCATTTCTATCACAGGCACAAGGCCCCATTTGGAGTTTCTAAACTCAGCAGATTTCTGCCATTCGCTCCTATGCCAGGATGGAGGGGATCTCCCCAAATCTGCCACTTGTGGGGACCCTTCTTGAAGAGCAGTGGCCCAACTGTGCCTCAGATCACAATTTAAGGTAAGCCTGAGCTAAAAACTGACTCCTTGGTCCCATCTCTGGAGCTGGCTTCCCCACTCCAATTCCTAGGAGCTCTGCCACACTCAGACACCCCTGTTGTTTTCGTGACACTGAGGGTCCTGAGACCACACTGTCCCATGAGGGCTTCACTACCCGCCCCCCCCACGGAGCCTATGGAGTGATATCCCTCAGTGGAGCAGACTTCAAAAAGATCCAATTTTGTCTTCTGCTGCTCTATCACTTGCTGGGAGCTGGACCCTCTATCTTCCTGTAGGTTGCCTTGGATCCACTTCTGTGCACATCCTACCTTCCAAAAATTGGTCAATTTTCTGTTCCTAGAATTGCTGCTCTTCTCTTCTACCTCCTATTGAGTTTGTAGGTTTTCAGAATGGTTTGATAACTATCTAGTAGAACTCCTGGGGCAGGATGATATTTAGATCTCCTACACCTCCGCCATCTTGCTCTTCCCTCCACAAGTAGTGTTTTATTCTCTCCTTTTCCTTACTTCTCTGAAGGGAAAATAGATTGCTGATTGAACTTTGGTTTCTGATTTGAAGGAATGGGAGACAAGAGATTTGAAAGAGCAGTTTTCATTCTGATGTGGTGCTCCGTGCCCAGCGAGTGAGGGTTTGAAGCCTGGACTTGGAAGTGTTTGTGTTCAGGGATGATGTGGTCCAAGTTTCCCACACACAGAGTCGCTCAGCTTGTCTGCCTAAACGGAACCGTTCCTGCCTTTTGAAGGGCAACTTGAAGGTGGCTTGAAACCTGAGGGCATTTGAGGAATGATCTGGAAGGGACACCTGGGTGGGCCAGTGTAGACAAACCCATGGAATTCCAGGGCTAACAATGATCACATTTCTGATACTGGAGTTTGCTTCTCTGTGAGCATATGCAAATGCCCTGGGTCAGAAGCATACCATGTATGTTCAGGAACAGCAAGCCCTGTGGCCACAGGAGACAGCTTAGGACATGATCTCAGGGAGGAGAGAGTAGAGTGACAGAAATCCATGGCAGAGCTGTGACCTCATGGACCCTGTTCAGTGTTAAGAACCAATGACACAGTATTGAGGATGTGCAAGGGAGGTCAATGATGAAGTTTTTTCAGGAAGTCAGGCAAGAGATGGACTCCAGTGTAGACCAGCATGAAGCCTTGGATGGAGGGGTTAAGTGCTATTCTGGGTACCTACTGAAGATGGAGCTCACAGGATTTGCTGATGTGTTTGATATTGGGAATTGAAGAAAGGAGGAATTGAGGTAAGTCTGAGCTCTTGCGGGTTGTCCTGAGTGAGGCAAAGGAGGAGGTTTCTGGGGGATGGAGGTAGTTCATGTTCCACTTGCTTAGGTAGGTGCCTTTCACAGTGGACCTGCTGATGTTTGTGTCTGGCATAACTCTGAACTTCTATCCCCTCAGCAAGTACAAGTCTTCCCCAATTTTCTTGAAGTTCATGGTAAGACACTTGGCTTTTTTGAAAGATCTATATTATTATTCAGCTCCAGTAGCAGGAAGAAACCTGAAGAGGATTTCTCTCTTATGAAAAAAGTCACAAAGGGGGCATTGCATTCAGCATCTGTTTTGTGGGTAATCACCATAGAGGCAGTGTGCACCCCAACCAGCTCCTTCCTGGGCACTGCCTTCTGCGTCCAGCCACCAGTGCTTTGAATCATGTTTGTGAGCATCTGCTGTACTTTATCTCCATTTATTTTGGGCATCCATTAGGATGTTGTGTCCTGAGGCCTAGGAAGAGCCAAAGAGAAGGAACTTTTGGTGTCTGAGCATGCACACTCATTTGTCCATAGAAATGAATGGTAATTCCTTTTCCCATTTATGCCATTTCTGCTGTGAAAGGTTTCCTAGTAACACTGTACTTTAAAGTACTAGGGGAGCCTGTAACCCATCCTGCAGGGTTAGCTTTTGTCTTCATGCTGCATAGAACATTCCAGGACTTGTCGATTTTATTACTCAAACATGGCATCTTTGACTACTTTCGCCCATTTCCTGCCACCATCCCTGAATCTGGAACCACCCATCTGTTCTTATTATCTATGCATTCAGTTTTTTGGGTTTTTTTTCTTTTTTTGCATGTGGAATGTACATGAGAGTCTGGTGTGTCTTTCTGTGTCAGAGTTACTTAGCATAATGCTCCCAAGGTCAATGTTTCCATGTCTGGTTATTGTGAATAATGCTGCCATGAACATGAGAGTGCATCTCTCTTTTGGAGGGAGTGTTTTTATGTTCTCCAAAGAAATACTCAGTAGAGCAATTACCAGGTCATGTAGTAGTTATTTATTTTTTTTCTAGAAAATCCATAGCATTTGTCACAGTAGCTGCCCCAATTTCCATTCCCACCAACAGTGCACAGTGTCTCCTTATGTACACACCTTTGACCACACCTGGTGTCTGTCTCTGAGACGATTGCTGTTCCCAGCCTTGTGAAGTGATAGCTGATTGCGGTTTTGACTTGTTTCTCTGATGACAATTAGTGATGTTGAACAACTTTCTCTGTGTCTGTTGGCTACCTGTATGCCATCTTTGGAAAGTATCTATTCACATATTCCCCCCAGATTTTATTCAGTTTTTGTTTGGATTTGAAGGAGTGTTTTGTGTATTTTGGATATTAGCCTCTTCTCACACATAAGATGTGCAGATATTTGTCCTCCTGGGGGAGGTTGCCTTTTAAGGGTTTCTTTTGTCATGCATAAATTTAAGTTTGATGTCCCTCCACTTGTTTATTTTTGCTTTTGTTGCCTTTGCTTTTGGTGTCTCATGGAGGAGTCTCTTCCCCAAAACCAGTATCAAGAAACTTACTACCTGTGTTTTCCCTTCGGAGGTTTATGGATGCAGTTCTTATGTTCAAGTCATTCATGTGTTCATAATTTGTATGTGCAGTGTAAGAAAGTGATCCAGTCACATTCTTCTGCAGTTAGTGTCCAGATTTTCCAGTACTGGTTATTGAAGAGACAGTCCTTTCCCCATTGTATATTAGCTGCTGTGTCATAAGTTAAAACATACATGTGTGGGTTAGTTTCTGAGGTTTCTATCATCTATCTATCTATCTATCTATCTATCATCATCTGTCATCTTTCTTTCTTTCTCTTCTTTCTCTCCTTCTTTCCTGCCTTCCTTCCTTCTTTCTGTCTAGTTTTTTTTTATTTTACAGTTTATTTGTTGGGAAAATATTTTTCCTATTGGAATATATGCAGTGTGGACTTCATTGATGATGTCTTCATACTCTTTTGGTAGGACATTTCTCTGACATCTGTGTTTTTGTAAATGAGTAGCTGGATCTATAGCTTTCACCAGTTTGAACATTTGGGAAGAACTACTTAAATAGTATTCTATTCTTCCATCAGACATCAGATTGTTTCTGATTTTCTTCCTTAGTGTTGTTCTCAGTTGTGATGATGGATATCTATATTTCTTTTTCTGTGGTAGGTTTATTAAAGTGAATTTAACTTTTCCTAAAAGGGTGGATTATAAATCATCCTTATTTTATAATATATATGTATATAAAACAGCATGTTTAAAAATGCATTTTTTGGGGGTGCCTGGGTGGCTCAGTGGGTTAAAGCTGCTGCCTTTGGCTCGGGTCATGATCCCAGGGTCGTGGGATCGAGCCCCATATCAGGCTCTCTGCTCTGTGGACAGCCTGCTTCCTCCTCTCTCTCTGTCTCTCTGCCTACTTGTGATCTCTGTCTGTCAAGTAGATAAATAAAATCTTTTAAAAAATGCATTTTTTGGTAGCAAACGTTGGAACAGGACATCAATATTATAAATTACCATTTAGAGTTAATGATTCTATCAGAGCTAAGTTTAAGTATACCTTTAGTATATGAATGAATAAACTTTGCCAAAAGTACTATGGTGATCAGTTTCTATGGTTATGCTTTGTGTTCTGTTCCATTGTCCTGTGTATCTGTTTTTTATGCCAGAACCATACTGTTTTGATGACAACAGCTTTGTAATCTACCTTGAAGTTGGAGTGTGGTGACTCCAGGTGGCTTAGTCCCTTGTTTTCTTTTTCTTCTTTCTTTCTTTCTTTCTTTCTTTCTTTCTTTCTTTCTTTCTTTCTTTCTTTCTTT